>APFE031259930.1:348927-376230 GCA_000404065.3 Pinus taeda | reverse complement strand
CCCTGCCCTGTCGTCTTAGGGTTTCTTCCCCCCCCCCGCCACTCTGTTCATCCTGGGTGCTTTCTTCGTGTGTGTATGGTTTAGTCCTTTCGAGTATATAAATATATATCGCTGGCAGCGTTATGTTCTTCCCTATATATTGGGTTCCTCCAGTATCTATTTATGATTATTATCTTTAATATATATATAATTTTAGGTATTAATCTAATTTAATTTTATGTAAATTTTATCACTGATGAAGGTCCTTTACCTGTTTTAGTAGTTTATTATTTAATTCATTAGGTTATTATTATTAGTGTATCTAAATTATGATGTATTCTTGGGTCTAGTCTTATTTATATTTTTATTTGTGATTGCTACCATTTAGTCATTTATTTTATGTAAACCAATGGACATAAGGATAGCTTGTCTAGATATTTAAAAAAAACGCAATATATATATATATTATCTCTAGAAATAAATTAAATTATTTTCCTCTTTTATTTGTCAAACTAGCCCTTAAGATCAGTTTTAATAATTTTATAAACAAATTAACATACCATCAATAATTAATACATAGCCATATTTAGTTAGAAATTTAATATATAAATAAGAATATATAATTATTTATGCAACTTAAAAAACAATAATCTTTTAATAATAATTTTTAAATTACCATTAGTATTAATTTATTTAACCCAATGTTATTTAAATAAATAAATTTATTTTGATACTATTCGCTCATTTATTAATTATACCTAATTTCTTTTATTTCTAGAAATAAAATATTATATTATTATCTTAATATTATAAAAAAAAAAAATAATAAGATTAAATTTATTAATATAATTTTGGCCTAGGTCTTATAGTAAAAAATAGCCGTTATGTAGCAGTTGGAGTCTCTGCGTCTATTTAACTTGCTAGGCCAGATCTGTTTCTTCAACTTGACGATGAACCACACTAGTTGGTTCGAAACGCGTCGACAAAGATCTTTTTCATGTGATTTACGCCGAAGCTCTTCTTACAAATTTGATGGATCACAGAAGCCTCAATTCTATAATGGTAAATAGTAAGAATAGTTATATTAAATTAATAAATGGAAATTTGACGGGTGTCCTTAAGTCAGAATTTAGCCCTTAGTCTTTTTTAGCCGTTGGAGTCTCTGCTTAGTTTATTTAACATGCTAGATTGGATTTGTTCTTCAACTTGTCCTGACGATGAACCACACTAGTTGGTTCCAAACGCGTCGACAAAGGTCTTTCTTTATGTGATTTACGTCGAAATTTCTTCTTATATAACTATGATTGATCACAAAAGCCTCAATTCTACAACTATAACCTATATTTTCAAAAATTTCTACATGATCTTATCATAATCTTGCCCAAATTTCTATTATTTTCCAACTAATTTATAACTTTTTTAGACTATGAAAAATAAAAAATCTTAAAACTTAACAACTAATCTAAATTTACTAAAAATTCTACTCAATTTTATCAAAACCGACCCAAAATTTCCATGATTGTCTGGGTTTAAATACTACCAGAATTCAATTTTATCAAAACCGACCCAAAATTTCCATGATTGTCTGTGTTGGACTACTACCAGAATTTCCATGATTTTCTATGCAAATTTGTTTACTAATTAGACTATGACAAAAAGGCTTTCCTCTATTAATTACACACGTTTGGTATATAACTTGTGCTACACGTTTCGTATACGATTGAAAATCATTGAGTTGCACTCAGATTCAATGAATCTGAACGAAATGGATCAAAATTAAAACAGTTAGCCATGCAAGAAATAACTCCACAATCAGTGAAACAATCATGAAGTGGGCGTTTAAGTACACTCTCCTCCCTCTTATGATTGTTGGAAGGGATCAACAGCAACTATCTGAGCAAACAGCAATGGAAGAGGATCTCTCATCCTCATTCACTGGTATTGTTGGAGATGGATCAGTTGATCTCCGTGGACGCTCTGTTAGGAGAGCTCATACTGGCCGATGGAAAGCATCACTCTTCATAATTGGTATCAATTTATTCCAGTTCTATTCTCTGCAAATTCAATTGTCTTTATATGTAGCTGTTGTGTTTGGTGAATATGTTTTACCCTCGTCTTCTTCACAGGAGTGGAGACAGCAGAAAGGCTAGCATATGCAGGCATTCTTTCAAACATGGTAACTTACCTTACAGATGTTCTGAATGAAAGCACTGCTACTGCTGCAAAAAATGTGAACGCCTGGTCAGGTGTGGCGTCCATGCTTCCTTTCGTTGGAGCTTTTGTAGCAGATACATATTTTGGTCGATATCGGACCATTACTGCGTCTTCCGTCATCTATTTGCTGGTTAGTATTTCCTTTTCTTTCAAAGTTCTTCTATATACATATCCCCAGGTATTTGAGTGGCCTTCCTTCTGCGTAGCTATTAGGTTTGAGAGGTAACCTTTTGGCCGAAACAATCCAGGATTTTCAGCCAATCTCTTTCCTTTGAAACCCATGTTAAACAGCTAAGGTAGACCGCAGCTGAAGGTTAGTAATATCTTTTTGCTTTTGCTTTTTTCTGAAGTGTTTCAAGAAACATACCCTGAGGGGTTTGAGTGGACTTCCTTCTCTGTAGGTGCTAGGGTTGCGAGGTAATTATTTAGTTTAAACAATTTAGCACTTGCACAATCCCTCATCCCTGTAAAAGCCATGCTATACAGCTTGGGCATACATCAAGTAGACGCTGGTAAGCTATTTTTTCTGCCTTTTCCATTTTGAAAATGTTTCAAGAAATGAGGCTTTTGAGTGGACTTCTACTCAGATGCCAGGTTTGAGAGATAAGGCCAAAACAATCCATATTTTGCTGTCAATTTCAATGTCCCTTAGAAATTCATGCTATACAGCGAGGACAGACTGCAGCTAAAATGGAACATTAATGGACAGCTTAACAGTGAGTGAACCTCACATTGCCGGCATGGAACCTTATCTGATTGCTCCAGGATTGAGTAAGTCAGGAACAGGCCGCTGAAACCAACATGGACATTACTTTGCACGAATCGATCTGGAAGGAAAAACCCTTTGTTGGCGCCAGCGTTGATCACTACCTTATCGGGTTTGACCTTTCAGGATCTGGCAACCCATTGGCATTTTTTCTAATGTTCTAACATCAAGGAATTGATAATTCTGTATATGTACAATTGCTTGCCCAATGAATTCGTGCCATTTTGTATGGATACAGGAAGGTTTTGCTATTTAGTCAGGCGAATTAAACCCCTATTTGGAAGGATGGGGTTAGGGCTTGAAAATAGTTGTTCTTTTATGTTTTAACCTCGTGAATGGAGTCCGAATAATAAACACTGCATGAAATGGGTTTTTACAGGGGCTAATTTTGGTCACTTTATCGGCCTCTGTGAGGAGTTTGCATCGCTCTGGTATTTTCTTCGTCTCAATCTACTTGGTTGCTTTGGGGCAAGGAGGCCACAAACCCTGTCTACAAGCATTTGGTGCAGATCAATTTGAAGACGGCAATCCGGTAGAGAAAAAGTATAAGAGTTCATTCTTCAACTATTGGTATTGGGGTATTTGCTTTGGTACTCTTCTAGGAGTCACTGTACTCTTGTATATTCAGGACAATGTTGGATGGGGTCTGGGATTTGGAATTCCCGCCGTGACAATGGCGATGGCACTGTTTACCTTCTTGTGTGGGACAAGATTTTACCGACATAAACTGCCCGTTGGTAGTCCTCTCACTCGAATTGTCCATGTCTTTGTTGCAACGTTTCATAAGCGGAATGTTTCTTCTCCTCCTCAAGAAGAAATGAAAGTAGCTGCCGCTGCAGAAAGAGAAGGCTTGAAGTTTGGGTCAAGAAGACAGTATTTGCCTACTGATCAGTTTAAGTAAGTTCTCACTTCACATCTAGTTATATTACATTTACTAGGACAAACAAATGGAAAATAATTGCCACTGCAATTGCCTGCTACAAATTAAATTTATTGGAGTCACAATTGCTTTGCCATGTGACATGGTAATTACTGAAGCTCTTGGTTGTTGAAATAATCATATTGTGGGGAGGGGGATAGGCTGTGCTAACAATTTAGTTTTTATCGATATAGTAGAGGATGTCTGTACTTCCTGATCACGGCTAAGGTGCAATGAGTCCCCAAGTCCTATTTCGTGTTTCATTTCAGTCTTGTTACTGTTGCTTCAGATGGGTGTACTCTGTTCTTTTCAGTTTTAGATGAACTGAGAGATTTGTGATGGACATCCTCATTCTTGAGTTTCAGGTTTCTTGACAAAGCCACAGTTGAAGATGAATTAGACTACAAATGCAAAACAACCCATAATTGGCGACTATGCACAGTTCAAGACGTTGAAGAGGTGAAAGCTATTCTTGGGCTGTCACCGATCTGGGTGTCATGTTTGACATTTGGGATTGTCTTTTCACAATCTGCAACCTTTTTCACAAAACAGGGCGCCACAATGGATAGAAAGATTGGAAAACATTTTGAGATCCCTCCTGCAAGCTTACAGAGTTTTATTGACCTGTCTATTATTCTACTGTTGCCTGTATATGACCGCATTTTTGTTCCGATTGCAAGAAACTTGACAGGGAATGAACGAGGTATAACTCTTCTGCAGAGGATAGGCACTGGCCTCTTTATCTCCTTTCTGTCAATGATCGTTGCTGCATTGACAGAGATTAGAAGAATCAAGGCAGCAAAGGATAATGGACTCATAGATATGCCCAAGGCAACAATTCCATTGAGCATTTCCCTGCTGCTTCCACAATATATATTATTTGGCATAGCTGATGTATTTACAATGGTAGGAATGCAGGAGTACTTTTATGATCAGATGCCAGACTCTATGAAATCCCTGGGTGTAGCTGTGTATTTGAGTGTTTTAGGAATTGGTAGTTTCCTGAGTAGCATACTAATTTCAGTTATTGAGAAGCTTAGTTGCAGAAATAAGGGGGGTTGTTGGTTTGCAAACAACCTGAACAAAGCACATTTAGACTATTTTTATTGGTTTCTAGCATCTCTGAGTGCAATCAACCTTTGTATGTACATGCTTTTAGCCAACCGCTATAAGTATAAATATGCCCAAAACAACATTTTCGATCAGGACGAATCCTGCAAGGAAAGAACACTCCTCGCTTCATGAGCATATGTCGAGATACTGGAAGAGAATGGTTAAGATTTTTTATCTATACATAGTGGCATGGCGCTATTATGCAAGAAATTGCAAAGGCATGCAGAATATTATAGCCTGATTATTTTGATAAAATAAAATAAAAAATTCATATGATGAATGATGCTTTGTTTCTAAATCTATCAGTTATAAATGATGCACATTTATCTTAGAGCTCTCCAAACTGTGATTTCAGATTAATTTACCCTATATGCAATCGTCGAAGCTGCTTGCGAAACACAATTTCTCTCCACAATACATTGAGATTAAAATTAAGAAGACTTCCATTAAACATCATGAGAATTGCAACTTCCCTTTACAGTTGTATGCGTTAAAATAGCACCTAAAGGTCTCAATGGAGAAAATTGCAGGAAGGCATCTTTCAGTGACCACAGTGAACAATTGATCTCAATCCCGGATCATATGAGCTGAAGTTGACAGTTACCTACCGTTCCATCCATTTTATTCGGCAATAAGAGAGCAGCTTCAATATAAAAATTAACAATAGCCTCACCTAAAGACCGTACCCTACCTCCTCGGAACCGCTCTTCTCACTCAACACTCAAGGACTAACCAGTGTTAACTAACATTCAAACCACAACGATGCTGGTTGACTTTTTAAGAAATATATTTTTAAGATGAACATTGATGTGAAAAAATATATCTAATTTTTATAGAATGTATTTTTAAATTTTATAAGGTCTTAAACCCACGAATTTGTCGACGAAATTGCATCTCCCGCAATCCAGAATTGCACGAAGAGTCGCTGGAAAGGGAAGAAAGTTGCCCGATGGGCAGGCGTTTTAATCAATTGTCAGGCCGTGCAGTCGGAAATCAGGACTCCCCATTGCGGGGCTCTAAGAAGATCTGATTTTAATGGTTCAAACGTAACTATCTGAGTATTAGGTATCCACAAAAATCTGAAAAATGTATTGTATTGATTAAGGATTCTCGCAGGCCGCTTAGAAATCTTCCGAAAAGTGATTCCGGCCATGTCTCTATATTGAAAATTGGGCAATTGCGATGAAGAAGGGGGACCTACTGAGGTTCCTCCTCCCAGATGGTTCCGCTACAATTCCCCTGCGACACAGGTGATCCTGATTGCACTGGTGTGCTTCTGCTGCCCGGGCATGTTCAACGTCCTTTCCGGAATGGGGGGAGGTGGGCAGGAAGACGACCAGGCCGCGAACGACGCCAACACTGCCTGCCCTGTATATGACGTTTGCAGTGTTCGGGATATTGGGCGGCGGGATTTACAACCTCCTCGGCCCTCATGTAACCCTCTTCGTAGGGCGCTCCACTTATATCCTCTATGCCGGTTCGTTTCTCTATTACAATCACTACCAGAATGAGACATTTGCTGTCATTGCAGGAGGGATTCTAGGAGTGGGAGCAGGATTGCTACGGGCTGGGCAGGGATCGATTATGACCTCGTGTCCGACCGAGGATTAGAAGGGCAGGTACATTTCTCTTGTTCTGGTGTATATTCAATTTGGGAGGAGTCATAGGCGGTTTCATTCCCTTTATATTGAATTATAACAGCACGGCCGGGCCTGTAAGCGATGGAACCTATATAGCCTTCATGTGCTTCATGTCATCTGGGACTATTCTGACATTGACTCTGCTTCCACCCAGCAAAGTGGTTAGGGACGATGGTAGCAGGGCCACTGTGATTAAGTTCTCTAATGTGAACACCGAGGCCATGGAGATTCTTAAGCTATTCTCAAACCGAAAGCTCTTCCCTGTTGCATGGGCCAACAACAACTTCTTTTGCACCTATCAATTCAATAACGTCAATGGAAAGATCTTCACAGTGAGAACCAGAGGATTCAACAATGTGTTTTACTGGGGGGCACAGATGCTAGGGTCTGTGGCAATTGGGTACGTTCTTGATTCTTCCGAAACAGGAAGAAAAGGGGGTTTCTGGGCGTGGCCATCGTTGCAATACTGGGGACAGCAATCTGGGGAGGGGGCTCGCAGATCAACTGAGATATACCGGGGATAAGCAATCTGGGGAGGGGGCTTTAAAGTAGTTAATAAAGGTTTTGATGAAGAGAAAAGAGGTGATATTATACTAAGAAGGCACCCTTTGCAAGGACATTAACCTTTATGACAAGTGCACCTTATTTGGGGTGTTTGTTACAACAGCACCAATACTATTAGAACCAGATGAACCCACCTGAAACTATACTATTAGAACCAGATGAACCCACCTGAAACTATTGCATGAACTTTCTAGAAGTAAATGTATGATTTGTTAAATTATCATGAACTTTAGAATAATCTGACAACACAATTTACTTACAAACCCTTCTTGCACTATTATGGCTAATTATGAAAACCCATATTCAAACTAGTTCACCCCTTGAAATGCCCTGGCATGTTGCTAAATTGGAATGACAAGCCAATTTGGGATGGAATTGATTGAACCCATTGGTCCAAGTTAGTTCCATTCTAAATTGGTCCCACTCTTACTAGACCCACCCATGCAATATTTCGAGGGGCAAGGCATTCTAAATTGATCCCACTCTTACTAGACCCACCCATGCAATATTTCGAGGTGCAAGGTATTAAAAAAAAAGAAAAGAATAAAAGGTGTCTCTTCCTCCCAAACCCTAAGTTTTCATTATATATGATGACCCCACTCTACTTGCGTGATAGATCTGTCATTTATAATTTGTGAGGACATTGCAAACCCTAAGTTTTCATTATATATGATGACCCCACTCTACTTGTGTGATAGATCTGTCATTTATAATTTGTGAGGACATTGCAAAACAATGGTGAAGAAGTTGAATTAGAGTGCGTGTTTCATCAAACTGCTACCAAAAACATAAAGGCAAGAACACAAATGTTGGCTCTCTGCAAGGGCCAAAACCTCTCTCTCTTAGAGAGGAAAACCCTTTGGTAAGTTTCTTTTATTTGAAGCTTCTTTATTGATCAATGCCAAACCCTAGACCCTTGACTAGGGTGTCCTCCAAGCACAAGTCAAGTCCTTCCTCCTTTCTGCACTTTGTTTTTTGACACTTAGTCTTCCTTCTTCTGGCACTTTGCTTCCTATCACTTTCAACTTCTTCTTCGTTCCTTGTCTAGAGATAGACCTTGCTTATGTGAGCTTCTACATGAATTGTTCCTTCTTCAATTCGTGGTGATGTCCTTTGCTTATGGAGACACCCATTTTCTTGCTCCAACGAAATACTTCTTGAGATATGTATGCAAATGGATATCACTATACAACAGCCCTAAATTCTCGCATGTGTGATAGGTTTTCTTGTAGTTTAGGCTCTTTTTATCTTCACTTGAGAGAGGGACTACTTTGCTTGAGTGAGAGGCCTTGTAGGCCTAAGATCTAGTCCAAACAAAGATGGATACTTCACTGTTATGTTACTGATGTTATACCTGCATATGGTCCTCCTTTTTCTTCGCACGTGTGACTGTTTATAGCCCTAGAAACAGTGCAAAACTTCGCTCTTCTTCCTTTCTTCTTCGCTACTCTTGGAGACCCTTAGATTTTCCTTGGTGGTACCCTTTACTCATCCTCTATTTCGTTGATTTCAAAGATGCTTATCTTCTACGTTGAGGAGGTCTAATGGCTTCTTATATAGTAGTTTGTCTCCTTTTGAGCCGACTTGAGGCCGAGGCCGACTTGTCTATTTCTTCACCATTTTGTTGTTTGAAGGGTTTCATTGCAAGGAGATGACTTTGACTTTGCTTGGAGGTATTCCTTTTGACTCTAATAGAATTATATACATGGTGTAACATGCCAATGAGCAAGAAACTCATTGACATATATTATAAAAATAATATTTCTGTTCTTGAATAAGTATACATATAAAAGTACATTTATGAAGATTGAACCTAGTTACATTTCCTTCAACACTCTCTTAACTAGGGAGGTATTCATACGACATTACAAGGTGTTTGGCTATGTTTCAATCTTGAAGAATTGACATAAGAAAAATTGGATTTGCAATCCATCTGTTATAGCATTGTAATAACCAACATTATTTCCATAGCAAGGCCTTGATTGACAACTCTATCTCTCAATAGATCATAGCACAATGTTGACGAGACCAATGACTTATCGACACCTTCATCATTGTCTCTCAAGGAACATACCCACCTGGGTGTTCACTGAGTATGACCTTTTAGGACTATTCTTATCTTGGGTTGCCAACCCTTAAAGAATATCGGTCCTCTTGCCTACTCTTGTCTTGGATGCCCTACACATCCTCAAAGAGTATCGTATGCCAGATATTTACCCAATCCTCCCATTCGTTCTTCCCAAGTGAAGACAAGAATGTTATGTCTATCTCTTCCTCTCAATTGAAGAAGACATGCCCAAGTATCCTCTGACAAGGTACTTGTCCAAGTTCCTTTGTAATTGGGAACTTGTTATAACTCCCTCTTAGCTAGGGACTTGTCCATTCATCAACAACTTCTTCTTCGTGGGTCCACCAGCTGGTTGATCTCCTTCCTTCCTTTGATGTCATGAAGTCTTTGGTCGAACTTCTGCTTGGTAGGGCACCATCCGTCGATCACTTTCCTACCTGGTTTGTCATGTCATTTCTTTCTTCGTGGAAAGTGGCCTTCTTGTCATATATCAAGTTCGCTTGTCATCTGGGCATTCTTTGTCATCTCGTCTATGCTTTAGACTACTCTTCACATGGATGCTTCTTTGTACTTGCTTGTTCCCATGCTTTGATCTAGTAGCCCTTCATGATTTCATTCTGATATTGCTTCAACATTAAATGGTGCTTCTATTGGATGGCTTCTTCATCATGACATCTTTGTAGAGTAGAATCCATTATCTGCACCTTTCATATCTCCAAGGCCTTCATAGGTGTCAAGGGTCCTTTGATATTTTTCTTCCTTTGTTAAAGTTGTCATGCCTTCTTTCGGGAGATGTCTTCAAAATATCTTGTTAGATATTGAATCTTGGTGATCATGGTGTTCTTCACATGCTTGATCTCTTTCTTCATTTGCTTCTTCTTGGATAGATTGGTCAACCACATTTTGCTCCTTGTGAGAGCACTTCTTCATTGCTTGCTTCTAGGACAAGTCAACATTTGTTCTTTACTTGCTTCTTAGTCAACAATCTTACACTGGTTATGTGAGTATTTTCTTTTGTTGACCTTCATTGCATTGTAGTACATGCCTTCAAGCATGTCATTGGTGAAAGAGATTCTTTCATACTTGATAATGTTATAGAACTATTCCCATGACCCAATAATATACAAATGATAACATGACTAAACTTGATGCATACATACCTCATCTTAATTCTCCTTTGATCATATTAGCTTCATTTGGTTGTCCTTGGTGTGGCCCTTCTTGCTTCATCTTAGCTTGCCTGTGTTTCATCCTTTTCTTGAATCCCATGAATGAGATTCCCAGTGAGACATCTATTTTTGTTTATGAATATTCTTTTGAAGATTCCATCATAGGATCATAAAGACCCTTACCCTACAAATGTTTCTTTCCTTTTGATGATGGAGATCTTCTAAGATTCTTAATCATGATAAATTTTCTTTCATTGTGGATGAGGTTCTATTCTAGGTATGCTCCTTCTACATGAATATCTTGAGCTATATCTACCATGCTCCTCTATTCTAGAGGATATTTCTAATCATGCATTTTGTTCTCATTTATAAATTCTCTTTCTACATGAGTATTTAGAACTTTATGTGCTTCATGCTTCTAGATTCTAGAAGATGTTTCTAGCCATGCACTTTTATTCTATTCCTACATACTCCTATCCTACTCAAAACTTTGAAAGAAGACTTTAAGTAAAGAGTTTGACTTAGTCATAGTAGAGATCCGAAGGATCTTCCTTCTTTTGCTTATTTTCTTCTTTTTTCACCTCTTGAGTCATGTGAGCTTCTTCCCAGCTTGCTCCTTTGATCCCACATCCTCTTTTGCTTTGAGTCTTGTT
The DNA here is from genome assembly GCA_000404065.3 of Pinus taeda. Lineage (NCBI taxonomy): Eukaryota > Viridiplantae > Streptophyta > Pinopsida > Pinales > Pinaceae > Pinus > Pinus taeda. The sequence continues at coordinate 365,145 of APFE031259930.1, read as the reverse complement.
TCCTCTATCTTGCATAGAGACCACATTTCACTTAGTGGAGTGGCTTCCTTCTTTGCATATATGCTTGATGTGAAGTTGCTCCAATCTTCAGGTAGAGCGTTGAGTACTATGGTTGTCATTTCTCTGTCTGAAATGACTTCCCCTAGCTCTTGAAGTTGATCCCTCATCCCAGAGATCTTCATGAAGTAGAGAGCTATTCCTTCTTTTGATATCTTCATATTGTACAACTCATTTCAAAGAGATACCACTTCTCCAATTGTGCTTACTGAGAATATCTCTATTAGTTTATCATAGATTTCTTTTGATGTTTCAAGTTTAGAGACATAAGGAATGAGAGAGTCTTTGATGGATTTTATTAGAATCCTTTAAGTTCTTGTCTCATCCTTATTATACTTGGCTAAGGCTTGAGTTTGCTCCTTAGTAGGAATAATAACATTCCCTTTGATGTGTTCCAGGAGTTCATTCTCCTTGAGAAGTAAATCAGTCCTCTTCTTCCATGCACGAAAGTTATTGGTACCTACCAATTTGTTTCTTTCCTTGCAAAAAGACATTGATGTATATTCAGAAGGGGACATATACTTACTTGATAGATTTTGAGATGCAATAGACTTTTTTTCTCCTTGAAGACTTGATGGCTTGCCTTCCTTAGATCTTGATGTTCTTCAAGTTGCTTTCTCCAAGTGGGCTTGCTTGATGATGAGATTTTCTTGATGACTTGTAGCTTGATGTAGGCCCTTCTTTGATTTGCTCTTCTTGTAGGTGCCTTTGTGTTAGGCTCTTCTTCTTTCTTTGTAGTCTTTCTTGATGAAAGATAGATAGTAGACCTTCTTGAAGTGATTGAGACTTCTTGGCTAGATGCTTCAACTTTTGTAGATGTCCTTCCTTGATGAGTGTTCTTGAGATGCCCTTTCCTTGATGTGTCACCTTAGCTCCGATACCATGTTGAAGAATCAAGGGCTAATATGTATATTAGGATTCTTCTTGACTTGATAACAAATTGTGAAGCACTTTTACAATTATCTTAGCTGGATCTTCTTCTTATTATTAGAATGTGTGTTTCATCAAACTGCTACCAAAAACATAAAGAAAAGAACACAAATGTTGGCTCTTTTCCAGGGCCAAAACCTCTCTCTCTTAGAGAGGAAAACCCTTTGGTAAGTTTCTCTTATTGAAGCTTCTTTATTGATCAATGCCAAACCATACACCTTTGACTAGGATGTCCTCCAAGCACAAGTCAAGTCCTTCCTCCTTTCTGCACTTTGTTCTTCGACACTTAGTCTCACTTCTTCCGACACTTTTCTCCCCAACACTTTGACCTTCTTCTTCGTTCCTTGTCTAAAGAAAGACCTTTCTTTTCTGAGCTTCTAGATGAGTTGTTCCTTCTTCAATTCTTGGTGATGTCATTTGCTTATGGAGACACCCTTTTCTTGCTCCAACGAAATACTTCTTGAGATATGTATGCAAACTGATATGATTGTACAACAGCCCTAAATTCTTGCACGTGTGATAGGTTAGCTTGTAGTTTACGCTGTTTTTATCTTTGCTTGAGAGAGGGACTACTTCGCTTGAGTGAGAAGCCTTGTAGGCTTAAGATCTAGCCTAAACAAAGATGGATACTTGATTGTTTGTCACTGTTGTTATACCCGCATACAATCCTCCTTTTTCTTCGCAAGTGTGACTATTTCTAGCCTTAGAAGAAGTCCAAAACTTCGCTCTTCTTCCCTTCTTCTTCGTTGCTGTTGGACACCCTTAGATTTTCCTTGGTGGTACCCTTTACTCGTCCTCTATCTCGCTGATTTCAGAGATCATTATCTTCTATGTTGAGGAGGTCTAATGGCTCCTTATATAGGAGTATGTCTCCTTCTTTTGAGCCAACTTGAGGCCAACATGAAGACTTGAGGCTGACTTGTCTATTTCTTCACCATTTTGTTGCTTGAAGGCTTTCGTTGCAAGGAGATGACTTTGACTTTGCTTGGAGGTATTCCTTTTGACTCTAATACAATTATATACATGGTGTAACATGCCCTTAAGGTCTTCAACATTTTCTTTTGACTCCTTGACTCACCTATAGCACTTAACATGTGCTAGACCTATTTCAATGAGCAAGAAACTCATTGACATATAGTATAAAAAGAATATTTCTTTTCTTGAATAAGTACAAATATCAAAAGTACATTTATGAAGACCAAACCTAGTTATATTTCCTTCAACACAAATGTGGCAAGAGAACCAAATGCTTGAGTTTCAGTGACCTAAGAGGGATACTTTTATTGAATAATTTAAATCCATAAATAAATACTAGAGTTATAAAGACTCATGGACTAAAACAAAATGCACCATGATGTTAGATGGATGGACTAATAGAAGGTGTCATACCATACTTAATTCGTTGTTTTCTTTGCACAAGGAACTATGTTTTTGAAATTAATATATGCATCTAATTGGGTGAAGGATGCATGATTATTATTTATATTTTGGTTAAGGTGGTTGTGGAGTTGGGTGGAGAATGTTGCACACATCATCAATAATATTATCTCTATCTTCCTATTGGTAGGTTGCTGTTGGATGGACTACATGTGCTACACATTGGCTAGAACCCATCTAGGAGTGTATAAGCAAACTAGATTGGATGAAGAAGGTTGTATATTAGACCAGGTGCATCACCAAATACATCTACAACCATACGCATGTATTGAACCTTTCAAGGGAAAAGAAGGGATTTGAGAGCTTGTTAATTCTACCATCACCATATTTGCAACAAACTTCTTCACGTTGCAATATTTCATTTCCTAGACAAAGTCCCAAGGAAGATGTTTTTTTCTATTGAGTGAAATAAATCTCAATAAAATAGGGAGGCTATTAGGGAAGACATGTTGTAATGCCCCCGCCCTTCATTTACCCACTTTTACAATCCCTCTAGGTAAATGTGAAATAGAGTGGTACTATGATATGATTCGACTTCCTAGATGACCTTAAGGAAATGGATTCGACACAACAAGACCTTACTAACTTTCCTTAGGTGCTACAGGACCCCCAAGGGTTGACCCACCCTTCCTGGACCTCTTTCCCTGAGACAACTTACCTCTTTCTGAACTAGAGCCCCAGTGTCTCTCTTTCCAAGCCCTCCAAGCGACTGAGAGCCTCTAGTCGCTCCCATGAGCCTTCCTGAGTGCGGCTATGGCATTTTTCTGCCAATGCTATACTAGCGACTGCCATATTTAAGGTTATTTTCTAGGGCTAGGACCCATTCATTTCCCAAATCTCCATGAAACTCCATAACTCATAAAAGACATGAAGACACTGCTTTTGATAACAAACTTGATCAAGGACTTGACCTAATCCAGCCCAACCATAACAGTCATTCTGTTAAACACTTTGTAAACATGTAACCTACAGGCCATGAATGCATAGCTAAACATAGAGATCTGAAACTTATCTGAGGTTTACCGAGAATGACTAACACTCTCTCATAATAGCTGCAATAACATTAGTTAATATATGCATTCATTAACCAATCATTAATGAATCAAAACATATGGAACTCATAGCAAGCGCCTGCTATAAAACTATGCTTATAACCAACATATAACCAAATAATTGACCATAATAGTACATCCATTAAAGCCACATCATAACAAGTACATTTACTCATAAAAAAAATATGAATTTAGCTCTTATTAACCATATGAAAATCCAACCAATTCAAGGACTTCCACGTACCATTCGACCATAGATTAGGCTGAACCAAATCTTTATTTCAACCAGTCACCCTCGTGCCATATTCCAAAGATGAACATGGGATATTATGAGATAAAACCATCCATAAAAACCAAGGGAATCTAGAGTTTAAACCACCTCCACCTTCACCATACCATGATCTCACCTAAACTCGTCCTAAGATCACAAAACCAAATTGAGCTTGAATTACTCAAAATTCCTTCACCATCCCTTGAGAAATTTTAATATGCAGTTGATACAACATCCAAGGAGGAATTTTCTATAGCTCCCAAAGTTCCTACAAAAGAGCAGTTGTTGAGATATAGTCGTGGGAAGAAGAAGCCAAGGGAAGCCATGAAAACGATATAGATATAATTGGAATTAAACCTCCAACAAGACCTGCATATGTGGTTGTGCCCAAAAATAAGAGAACAAGGTAAAACAAGGAGGATTCGCCCCACCTACTGCAACAAAAAAAGATTTAGAAGAGGTAGAAATCCCTACTACAATACAAGAACCAACAAGGGTGAGAAAGAAAGAAGGGGTTCTTGTTACAACACGGATGGAAGAAGAGGTACGTATTATAACACAAATGGAAGAAGAGGTAACTTATATTAAAGTACAAGAACTAGCAAGGGAAATTAAGGAATAAAGGGACCTTGCTAAACCACAAGAACAAGAGAGGGAAGGAAGGGCTACAACATCAAGTGTGGGAACAACAATACGAGAACAAATTATATCCCAAAAGACTAGTGTTGCTTCTAAAAGCCTAAGGAAATTATACAAGGCTAGAAAGAGGAAGAAACTCGTAGGTACACTTTCCTTCACACTTATGCATTCATTTATTATCAGGAGAAATAAATTATTGGAAAGGAAAAATAAGGACTTGCAAAAGAATTACAATTTTAGAGACCAAACTCAGGGGAAACCAATCCTCTGAGGGTTTAGATTTCCTTGCTTATGCAATAGAGATCCTTGACAAAAGGGACTAAGAAGAGCCTATTCTTGGGGTAGAGGTAACATTTCAGAAGGAGACACATATAGAGAAAATCCCTATTGAAGAGATTTTTTTCCAAACATAAGATGATAGGCCTAAATTGTCAAAAGCATCCACTTAGGCAAATCCCAATGAAATGGAAGATAAGGCTTTTCATATAAATCTTTAGGATGTGTGGGAAAAGGCCATGAATGATAAAGGGAATGATATGATGGAAAATTATGAAGAATGGGTGTTTCCCGTCATGGAGCATCTCCACGATTTTAAAATCCGCAAGGAGAATCAGACAAAATTCTTATACGCCCATATAGATAAATGGGGTCACTAAAGGGAGGAGATGAAATAAGAAGTATTGGAAAACTTCAAACTCCAAAGATACATGGACAAGATGGAGATTGAAAATATTTATCTTGGGTTGTTGGTAGAGTCTACATTTAGCCGCATAACATCCTCCCTTGTCTATAGAATGTACATGTAAGAAAAATATCTCATGTTTCAAAGGAAATCCATAATGACAAATAAACCATATGATACAACTTCTCTAAGAACTGTAATAAAGGCTTATTATGCAAGCACAAATGAAGAAAATAACTTATTACGTGATTTGTTCTAGTATGACATTTTGTTGCATTATGATCCAACTTGGAACCCAACCACTTTGTTGGAGATTTCCAAATGTGAGCCTTCATGTTTTACTTGAATAACCATATTGACTAGGAAATTTCTCACAAGGTAACAGGAAACGAATACAACTACAATCTATGGATTAGGGGATAGTATCACAGGCCCAAGGATGTTCTCATCACACGTTACAACTAGGTAAACTCCTGACAACATGCGAAATCCATGGCCCGAACAAAACATAAGCCATTAATCACTGTAGAACACAAATAGACGTATTGGAAAAGACAACTATGGAAGGATACATTCAACGATGGAAGAAAACCACAAAGGACATACACCAAAGGGATCCATTCAACTCTAAAAATATTGTAGTGACACTAGAAAGTCAATACATAAAATGCATGGAGAGTTGTGGGAATCAGTGGATAGGCCTCAATTTCTGCTATCCCATGATTTGGATTCCATCCTCAAGATTTCAAAAATACTATAGCATGACTAGGAAGGAAGAGATTGCTTAATGGAGGGAAATTGAGAAGAGAAAATGTTATTTTCATGTTTGTGAAGTAGGGACGCTGACTACAACTTTAACAATATCCATGGGATTCACATCCTTTTTTATAATGATTGACTATCTGGTTTCATAGGGACATACAATTATTTTGGCTAGGGGGAGATGATGATTTCCCAAATTGGCATCCTTTTAGCACCTATCCAACACCTTTTTAGTACCCTTTTACATTTTCATACCACCCCACCACCTATTTTTCCATAAAGATGCATTTTTGATCAAGTTATAGTTATCTTTTGATTATGTCACTCTAATGTTCATTATCATGTATTTAGGATGGATTTTTTTTGCTAACCATTGAGAATTCATGAGAATCACTTTAGGCAAATTCATGTAGATACTCTTCAAGCGAAAATAAAATATATTTGTTGCAATACCATTTGTGTTGTTGCAACACCTTCACGTTGTAGCAACACCCCCATGTCATTGTTGCACCTTTGTTACCCCATTGTTGCAACACGACCAAGGTGCAAGTGTTGCAACTACAACCAGAACAGAAAAACAGAGTTCAATGTTGTAGCATGTTGTTACAATATCAGAAAGTGAAGTATTTCAACTCTATAGCTACAACACAACATATTTCAGTGCTACAAACCGATGTTGCAACACGTCCAAATTCTAATGTTGCAACACCCTGGAAGTCATTTTTTTAGGATAACTGCTACAACTCCAGGATAGTCTATATAGTACAACACCAATCAAATTATATCCATATAGTTGTAATAAAAAAATTTCTCATCAATAAGTCAATCATTTGATCACCCAATGCAAGAAGTGTCAAGAGGTAGTTGGCTACTCAACAAGGAAATGTTGACCACAACAAAATATTGATCCAACTTCTACCTATTAGAACATTTGAATGAGTTAGTACTTTTTTATGGTTTTTCCTATTTTTGTTGAAGTTGTTGTAATGAAGAAGGAATGGCCTGAGAATATGAATATTCTCATTGTTGTCCCTCTATCTCTCGATTAAATTATAACTAAAGTATTGTGTATATAAACACCCTACTCTATTCGAGTTAAGGGAAGGACAATTGATTGTAATCTATATTCTAAATTTCTACTAATACAAAGCTCGTGGTTCTATTCCATTTCCATTATGCTTTATGCATATGGTGGCCTAATAATGTAGGTTCTCTATTTCTTTCATAACTAGTTTTTAACCTAAGGATGTAGCCTTCCTCCTTAGTTAAGTACTTCCTATAACTATATAGGGTAGCCTTTGATTTTATTTATATTCATGTTGATTTAGTAATACTCTTTCTTAATATTGTTGCAACTCATCAATCTGATAAGTGACTTACTCTCTTCTTGAAGTTTGAGTTTTACTTTGTTTTTCCAAATTTGTAGTGGTATATTAAATACATCTTGTTGGATTAGATTCTGTACATTATAGTTTTCTAGCATTCCATCCTTTCATATGCATATTTGTTGCAAGAATCAAGATCATCAAAAACCCTGAGCAAGTCACCAGTTTACTACTGGCCTGATCTATCTCTTCCTATGTGATTTACTTTTTGGTTATATGGTTTTTTCTAACTATGTTTGGGATTTCAATATTAAGATTCCTAATCCCACTAGGTAAAAGTGTGCCATTTCCTTAACTGCAAAAATAGATTAGCTATTCTACCGGTGCTGGGGGTTACAATGTTAAGCTTCCTAAGCCCACTAGGTAGAAGTGTGTTATTTCAATTCTACAAGTGTGACCTTTAAATTCATGTTAGTGTGGTTGGATTTCCTTGATGAATTATAAAAGAACATTAATATATTTCTCTATAACACTACTTTAGGATACTAAAACCACATTGGCACTTAACAAATTTTACTATGATATACAATGCACAAAATTTTGCAAGTTGCATATGAAGACTAGATTGATAATTGCATGCATAGTTTCTCATTTATCTAGATACTTATATATAATACCAATGATATATACCTTTGATATCAATCACAATATTATCAATGGGACACTCCCCCTAAACTTGTGCTTCTCCTTAAGCACTTAGTGATGAGACGGATATTACTCCCAATTTCTATATGAGATATTCAAATGTCTCTTTGGGAAGATTTTTGGAATATCTACAATATGGTATATGATGGAAATATATTCCAACTTGACATTCTATTCTACTACTTGTTCTCTTAAGAATTTATACTTGATTGTAATATGTTTTATTTTCAAATACTTAATAGTTTTTTTTTTGAAATGCTTATTGAACTTGTGTTGTCACAAAGTATTGAAATTCAATGATCATATTCTATGTTAAAATATCTCAATATCTTCTTCATCCAAAGAACTTGTGTGCAACATGATGTTGTTGATATATACTCAACCTCTGCTATGGATAGAGAAGTTGAATATTGTTTCTTGCTCAAACAAGATACTAGATTGTTGCTCTAAAAGAATGTTCCTCCACTTGTAATTTTAATATCATCAACAATACCTACCTAATCCGCATTTGTATATGATTTTTGATGGAGCATATGTAATCAAGAGTTAGAAAAATAAGGATTTCATGTCGCCTTTATATTTGATGGAGCTTTTGAGAACATCAATATAGTTTTTATATTTTCCTTCATTTGCTTTCTTTAGTTGCTTTGTAGCTTGAGAATTTGAATTGTCTTTAGGAGTATTTTGATTCATACCATAGCCAAGAATAAACTTAATAAATGGTGAAGTTTGACAATTGATGATATCATTTAATATTTCAGTGCTCTTTTCAAGCTTCAAGCTTCTATTCAACTGAAAAGTTGACTTCTCTAGTTCCTTTCTTGAGGAAACCATTTTAGCTTCCGATTTCTCACATTTTTCTTCTTTTTCCTTCAACTTAACTCTCACAATCTCTTCCATCCTTTTTTCCTCTTCTAATTGAATCTTTAAGCTGATAATAATCTTCTTTATTTGTTCAAAGGCTTTATGACATATTTTCTTTTGCATCACAATCCCCCTCTTCATATTTCTACAGTTGCTCCTTTTGTTTCAAATTATTGTTCTTAAGCTTCTTTATTTCTCTTAAGGCACAAATGAATTCTTCTTCAAGATCCACGCCTCTGTCTATTCCAACATTCTCTAAGACATCAATATTTGTTTTGATTGCCATGGGTGCTTTTGAGATCTACCTTCCAATGGTCAAACATTTTCCAAAGGAACCCACTCTCATACTAATTGTTGAGCACAAACTTATACTACAAGGAGGAGTGAATTAGTATAAGAAAAAATTACTTATTTAAACATTCATGAACCATAAGAAAACAATCACATAGGAAATCTATCAATTGTAGGACATGGAACACAAGATTTATGTGGAAACCATTTTGAGATAAAACTATAAAACTTCTTTTTATAATTATTTGTAGGCACCAACCTATTGTTACAAATATTTGTAGGAAGCAATCTACTAGAGACACTAATCCCCACCTCTACAAATATTTGTAGGTACCAACCTATTAGAGATAACAATCCCCACCATTGCAAATATTAGTAGGAACTAACCTATTGGAGATACAAATCTCCATTCCTAAGTGACAACTTAGCAAGAGACACCAATCCCTTTGTTTGAGTGACAACCCTCAATTACAACCCTTTGCATTGAGAGGTGCTCTACAATCTAGTATAGGGAGATGTGTAGGTGTAATGTAAGAAACTATGTAAACATTTTTACATGTTAGCCTAATATGTTGAATTTATATTATTATGTTCATTTTATAAGATGTAAATGATTTGTAAACATTTACATGTTGCCTCAATTAAATAATAATAAAAGGTTAAAAGTAATTTAGAGCACAATACAATGGTAATGTTGCAGCGTCTGTAAAAAGTTAAAAGTAATAAAATTCAATTTGTTATATTGTAATTTATTTTTATTAATAAAATTACGAAATAACTTTTTAGATAAAAGAAAATCACAATATATATCACATTAAAATATATAACATATAAGTAGCTATAGATTAAGATCCATTTTACCTTATAAATTAAAATAATGATTCTATAACCATATTTAAATTTAATTAATAAGGAGATAAAATCTGTAATAGTTACAATAAACTTACAATATAATAATATTTTTAACCATGGATATGCACACCCACTTTACCATAGATATTATTAATTGGTAAATAGGCTTTACTATAATACCATGGGATTATACCATGGATCATCTATCACATGCCCAAAGACCTTCACAATCAAAATATTTAATAAATATTTTATTTGAATTTTATTTTATAACATTTTTATAATTAAATATAAACAAAAAAAACATTATAATTACTTTTGGAGTATATATAAACCCTCCAATCACATTAAAATATATAAGAGATAAATAGTAGCTATAAATTAAGATCCAATTTACCATATAAATTAAAATAATAATCATTGTAACCATATTTGAATTTCATTAATAAACACATAAAAACATAATACTCATAATATAACAAGATTTTTAACCATGTATATTCACCCCCACTTTACCATGGATATTATTAACTTGTAAATAAGATTTGTTATAGCTGCAAGGTAGAGGTGCTTGGCCTTCATGGAGTGATAAGGATCGTGTCTTGGCTTTCCATAGAGGACATTCAAATTGTTGGGGATTCCAAATCCATCATCGACTGGGTATAGGGTAGATCCTTGTTGACTATTCCTTCATTATTCCACTAGTTCCAAAAGATTTTTCTTCTGAGAGATTCATTATTTCATATCTCGTTTTCCCATATCTCTAGGGAACATAACTCCATGGCTGTCTATCTCTCAAAGTGTGGTGTTTCATTGGCGCCCAAATTCTTTCATTACAAATTCTTGGTCAACAACACGGTTCATTCATCAGGTGTCTTCCTTGTCGTTGATAGGTTCCAATTTATTTCATTTCTTCTATTGTTGCCCAGGTATGTCTTTTCTTGGGTCTGTCTGGGCCATTTTGTGTAGGGACCATCCCTATACTATTTTTTTTAACAATGAAAATAAATTTGGAATACAACCATAAGCAAATAAACATTGGAAACTTAGAGATATTAAGGAATTTACATCAATGTCCATGAATTACAATACATTCCACCTATCATTTTTTTTACATTCTATTAACCATAGGCACAACAAAACCATATAACAGAACATCATAAATACCACAAGTATCGTCCACCTAGAGAGGATATTCGATCTTGTCCTTACCGCTACTTGCACTCCCTTGTTGTTGTCTGCTTCTAAGTGTGAATGTTGATGTGCTCTGATCAAATGTAGCTACCCACCATTTGACCTCCCAACCTACTCCTTCAATACTCTTCTTCCCCGCGGACCCCTGAGCTACAATGGGGCTATGCAATGGAGGAAATCTGCTAAGTTATAGAGGTGAGAACTCTTTGGCTCAAGAGTCCCTTCTCTAAAGACCTCTAACACACCAAACTCAATTATAGCTGGTAGCCACTCATAATGACATAATCTAATCCATCCAACAATAGGGTGAGAAATAGTCCCTTCTCTCGTGGTTTTCCCCTTATTTTATAGGGGCTTCATAGGTGACACCTGGCACTCCATGCATAATTAATTATTTTTATTAATCCAAAATTTTGATTATTCACCCACCCATGTGTCACCCTCTCACCAAGGTTCTCCAAAATGATTACTTAAATTTGAATTCAAAATAACATTTTTCCTCACCCCAACAAGACTCCCTATTTCTTCTCATATTTTTCTCTTGATCCCCCTTTTTTACTCCTTAATTTGTATTCATTGCTGAAGTCAACTGATAAGTCTCACATTCGGTCCCCTAAATATCTCCTAATTTAACTCAATTTTCCTCTTAAATGGATATTTTTATGTTGGCTCTTGTCACATGGAGGTTCTCTAAATTTCTCCAGTTTAATTTATTAGTATTTATTTTAATTAACCACCCTCTTTTCTTAATGAAGTTTAACTATTTTAGGATTAATATTTATAATTAACTCTATGTCTCTCTTCCCCCCTTTTCCTATTAAAATACTTATGTTCATTATCTACCAAATATTTTTGTTTTCCAATGTGGGAAGGGTAGAGTTCTCAAGGTACAATGTTTTTTTTTCTTCCTATTCTCCCTTTAACCCAAATTTTATTCTTTATTTAACCTCATTTATGAGCTAATGTGAGTTAGTAGGATTTTCATATCTTGATTATATTTATTGGTTTTTTTTTTTTAAATGCCAAGGGTGCCAAGTCAGTCATGTCCTTCAAGAACTTACTCTTGAAGTTCCAAGGGTGCCACACCTAACGAATTCTTCTTGATGCCAAGGGTGCCAAGTCGGTCATGCCCTTCAAGAACTTCCCTTGAAGCTCCAAGGGTGTTATGCCGCTTTCCCTTCAAGCATCCAGTGGCTATGAGGGGAAATCTAGGTGCAAAAACATATTGCTATCATCTCTTGTGTTGACCACTATACTGAGACTATTAATGTTGGGGATCAAGGAATCCTCATTGATGCACGCCCCCAATAAATCCTCACGAGTGACCCAATTTGGGACCTACTCCCATGACAACGTGGTCCTCAAGGCGAAGGTGTCCCAACCCTTCTAGCCCAAGTCATGACAGGAGTGTTAGTGGGTAAAATTAGGGACACTATCCCACCCCACCCATGCAGTTTCATCCATTTCTACAACCCCATCACCCATGTGCGAGTCATTCATCCAAGCAACTAACTTTTGCTTGCATCCACTAACATGTCGTTAGAATTTATAACAAGATTCAAACTGAACTTTGAAATTTCAAAGACAAAATGTTCATTTCCATCATACCAGATGTTGTCAAGTCATCACGTGCGAGTGAATCTAGTGGTTTCTTTTCATACTCGATAATCAGCAGTGACAAAGTTTCACAGTGTTAGAAATTTTCATAATAGCATCATCAACATGACATAGTCATCCACAACTATGTTCATTGTGAACTAGAACTAATGTAAGTTGCCAACATAAGGAACACATCCATCACAAATATCATCATTACAATATTAGTAGAAAACATACATATCCATCAAAGGTCTCATCATCAATAGAAAACATTCGCATCCATCGAAAACTATCATCATCATTATCGGTAGAAACCATACACATTCCATCAAAACTATCATCATTCTAAGACCGACTAGGAAATAAACACATTCATTACATTTGCTAATAGTAGAGTCAAGTGTCTGGATCCTCAACCTGAGGTCCTCAAAGAATAATGTGTGAGACTTAAGGCTAAATCAATGTTAGTGTCATATCAAGGTCAGTAAACTAGAGCTTGCACTACATACATCCTCTCTTAGTAATATACTTCATCCCAAAGTCCTTTGAATAAGTAAGTAAAACAATGACACATCTCCTCAACGTCCTCCCAAGTGGCTGATCTCGACTATAATTGTTCCACTGGACCTTAACTTGGTCCACTAATCAACATCTAAGCTACAAAATTCATTGGTCGAGTATGCAAACTGGCTCGACCATCACCATGACTTCATCCGAAACCTGCAAATTACCCAAGTCAATAACATGTGAAGGGTCTAGAATATAATGACATAATATAGAAATGTGGAACACATCATGCATACGTGCTAGTGATGGAGGTAAAACAAGCGTATATGCTACCATCCCTTTTCTTTCTAAGATTTCGAATCGTCTTACAAACCATGGGGACAATTTTTCTGCCTTTCCAAACTTTATGGAGCTCTTTTGGCCCCTTACTCTAAAAAACACCCTATCTCCCACTTCATAACCTTGATCCATCTAGTGAACATCAACATAGCTCTCATATCAATCTTGCGCTTCTTTAAGTCACCCCTTAATCATGGTCATTTGTTCCTCCATCTCTTGCACTACTTCTAGTCCTATTAACACTCAATCCACTAATTGATCCCAACTAAGATGCATTCTGCAAGGCATCTCATACAAGAATTCAAATGGTTCCATCTTGATGGAACTCTGATAACTGTTGTTGTAAGCAAATTCTATTAGTGGTAAAAATTATTCCCATAATTTTTATTGGTCCATCACATACATTCGTAGCTTGTCCTTGTGGATTTGATTAGTCCTTTATGTTTGACCATTTGTCTTAGGGTGATAAGTAGTGTTGAAGTTCAACTGGGTTCCCAAAGCTTCTTGGACACTGGTCCAAAACCTTCCTCTAAACACGCCTCCCTTATCTAATATGATCTTCCTTGGTAGTCCATGTAATCTCACAGTCACATCAATAAAAACTTTGTTTATCTCTGGTTCCTTATATGTAGTCTTAACTAGTATAAAATGAGAACCCTTGGTCAATGTGTCCACCACTACAAATATGGCATCATACCTTCTTGTGGTCATTGGTATTCTTACGATGAAATCCATTGATATCACTTCCCATTTAGATTCTGGTATCTCATGGGGTTGCGGTAACCTTGCTAGATGTTTGTGTTCAACTTTTACTCGCTGGCCCTCCAAACATCTCACTACAAATTTTATAATGTCCTCCTTCATCCCCTTCCAAAATAAGAGCAATTTTAGGTCCGCACTCATCTTCTTACCACCGAGGTGTGCCATGTATACCTCTTGATGTGCTTCACTCAATATTAATTGGCATATATCTTCATTCAGTGGCACATATATCCTGTCATGGAATCGCAGTAGTCCACACCATATAGGGAGTACCCTTTATACTTTAGGATCATCATATCATCCTTCCTCAAACTCCTTCTAACTTCCTTGTACCAGGTGTCCTCAATTTGTAAATTGAGAAACTTCTCCCTAAATATTGTCTTTAAGGGAATCATAAAAAATATTCGAGGTCTCCTACTTAAAGAATCTACCACTCTGTTTACTATTCCCTTTATGTAAGTAATGTTAAAATCATATTCATTGATTAATTTTGACCACCTTTGTTGTCTAGAATTTAGATGGTCTTGGGTGAATATGTGTTGTAGCCCATAATGATCAATCCTTGATCAAAATTCCTATTCCTAGAAGGTAGTGTGCCCAAATCTTTAGGGCGTAAACAATAACTTCCATTTCTAGATCATGTGCTGTGTAGTTATCCTTATGGGTCCTAAGTTTTCTTGAAACATATGTTATTACTCTCCCTTCTTGCATCAATACGAAACCAAATCCTTCCTTGGAGGAATTAATGCAAACAAAAACTTCTTGCTCCATATCTAGTACCTTTAGAATTGGCGCCATTGTTAATAATACTTTTAACCTTTGGAATGCCTATTCAGATTTTCTAGTCTAGAGTTCGGTAGTGGGTTTGCTATCTTTGAACCCATAAAAAAAATCTTATGATACTATCCATTCTTGCACATGAAACTGCATATTTCATGAACATTGGTTGGTGTCAGCCATTTGATGATGGCCTCAATCTTTGTTGGGTCTACTGCAATACCTTCCCTAGAGATAATAGTGGATCTTGGATTGGTATAAGGAACATTTTGACAACATCCAATACAATTGTTTTCTCTAAGACATTGTGAAACTAGCCTCAAGTGTTCATCATGCTCATATGGGGTCTTTGAGTAGATCAAAATATGATTGATAAAGACATGTATAAACTTGTCCAGGAATTCTCAGAATATTGTGTTCATCAAACTCATGAGAACACCTGAGCCATTTGTCAGACCAAGGGTAGTACTACAATTTCATAATTTCCAAATCTTGTCTTAAAGGTTGTCTTTGGAATATCTTCCTCCTTGATTCTCAACTGATGGTATCCAAATCTTAGGTCTATCTTTGAAAACACAGAAGCTCCCCTCATTTGATATAACAAGTTATCTATCCTCGGTAGAAGATATTGCTTTTTATTGTCACCTTGTTCAACTGGTGATAGTTAATGCAAAATCACCAAGACCCATCCTTCTTCTTAACAAAGATTATAGGGGCTCCCCATGGGGATATGCCACGCCATATGAAACCCCAATTCAATAATTCCTTTAATTAGATTTTCAACTCCTTTAGTTCTGGATTTGACATGTGATATGGTGCATTTACAATAGGCTCTGTGCCTGGTTTAAGTTCAATGGTGAAGTAACTTTCCATTTTTGGGGGGTATCCTAGGAAATTATGTGGAAATACATTCTTGGATTTAGGTGGGAGTTGAGGTGGAGGTGATAAAAATTGGTTGTTATGGTGGTGCCATGTTGCGCCCTCTAGCAACCCTACTCCTCATGGCTCCTCTTCTAGCCATGACACTTGTCTCAACCAACATTAAATTTCAT
The DNA here is from genome assembly GCA_000404065.3 of Pinus taeda. Lineage (NCBI taxonomy): Eukaryota > Viridiplantae > Streptophyta > Pinopsida > Pinales > Pinaceae > Pinus > Pinus taeda. The sequence goes on along the minus strand of APFE031259930.1, from coordinate 349,048 downwards.
CGTTCATTTATTTTATTTTTTATTTATTTTTTAAACCATAAAATAATTAGCATTATAGAAGGTGGTAATGATTCATAGTTGTAACAACCCATTAATAAAATGTTAAAAACTTTAAAACTTT
>APFE031259930.1:283631-332671 GCA_000404065.3 Pinus taeda | reverse complement strand
GAGCAGCGAGTGTTATCTCCACACCAGGTGGAAGGGGCCTCGCTTTCTTCATCGGCACAGGCATTACGAGAGGGCAAGTAGCCCATGATTGAGGATGAGGCAGTTCACGAGGCACATGATGATTTCATTGGTCGTGATGCCCGCTCTCCCCCTTCAAATTTTTATGAGATTATCAGGCAGAAAGAGGAGGAGAACCTCGTGTTGCAGCAGAAGCTCCAAATGACCCAATGGACCAACACTTATCTAGAACAGCACACCAAACAATTAGAAGAAGAAAAAGAACTTGATGAGCTATGGAGGATCCGTAGTGATCGAACTTTGAATCGTAGGAGGCCCGGTGACCCATTGCCTGCTGATCGGGAGTCTATGCTTATCAGGGTGAATACACATTTGGAGAGATTGTTGGAGAAGGCAAATCATGACAAAGAGCTGCTACGCAACATGAAAACACACTATTGGGCAAGATTGCATGTTTGCAAGGCTAGAATGAAAATTCTCCAACGGCTGTCAGAGGCCCGAAAGAAGAAGAAAAGGACAAATCCACTCTCCATCTTGGCTGAGGCATCCCTCACTCATCATGGTACTGATCAGCCTTGATCTAGCATCAAAATCTGAAAATTTTTAGAATTTTGGAGCATTTTGCAAATTTTTGGTAAAATTACAGGTTTTTCCCGTGAAACGGTCTCACCCCGGGTGAGACTATTTTGGAGGACTGCTCGGAATTTTGAAAACTTGGCATTTTTGGAAAGGGCATGCAAAGAGAAAAATTACCAATACTTGGGAGAAGCCTGATTTTGAGATTTGAGCCTCCAAAAGCTCCAAATACATCAAAAAAATGACTTTCTGCCCACTTTTTGAGTTGCAGAAAGTGACCTTGGGAGAAATGGTTTTTGAGGGGGCAAAACAACTCCAAATGAGCCATCTTTCCAATGAGCCATCTTGCACCTGATTTGGACCAGTGGAACCCACTAAAAAGTTGCAGCAAAGGAGCGCGACCATTCGAGCCAGCTTTGCCAGAATTGAGCTTTTTTGTCAAAAAACACTGTTTTGACTATGGTTGACCATTTTTACTTGTAGATGATGGATAAATGTAATATTTTCATGGCACTTTGATAGATTTTATCTCTCTTTACCCTTCTAGAAGCTTCCTTGATGTTAAAAGTGAATAATTAATGCATGAATCAGTTAGCTAAGTAATAGAGGCAAGTGGTTGACGCTGCCTATTATACTAAGTGCTTAAGTTTTGGAATTAGTTCAAAATGGCTCCTTAAGAAGGATGAGCTCGACCCCTAAAGAGGCAAGGGAAGACGGTTATCTTGCCATTACATTACTGTATTTGTCCTTATTCATTTTGAAGAAGGTTTGGAAGGATTAGGATCTTGTGGAGGAAGCTTTTATTGTATATTGTCTAGCATCTATCTCTGCCATTTAAGAGAATGAAGGCCAGGCTATTGCAGACATCCTTGTGGAATTCTTGTGCGATACTGTAGTGTGATGGTGTGTTCTCTACATGTTCTTGTAAGTCTGTTTATGTATTCCACATCTCTCTTTTGCTTCTATTTGGACAGATGAAGTGGTAAAGTTTGAATTCATGCTTTGACATGTTCAGCTTTTTAGTTTGTTCAAAATTTATGTTTTCTACTGTCTAGAGAGGATTCAAATGGTTGTTTGCCCTCTTTAGCTCCTTCTCTATCATCCCTGATCATCCATCTCAGATTAAGGCATCAGCGCTCACTCCTACCTTGCCCCAAAGATCCCCCTGCAAAAAACTGTGCTCAATCCCCGCACCCTGAATTGCACTCCCTCCAATTGCCACCAAAAACCCAAAAATCTTTAAATCAACCCCCCTTATCAATTTACTAGCCTAAAATCTTTATTCCTAATTGGTCAGCTTATCATATTGAAAGATCTACCGAATCTGACCCGAGAGAGCCTTCTCATACCTCGTAGGGCTAGCTACGAGGTGAAATGGTTTGATGTAGCCTTGAGAGTTTGTCTATCTCAGCCTAGGTGAATTCCAAGCGCTAACAGAAGGAATTGCAGGTATCGGACGAGGGAGTCATAACGGTCGAACCTTTACGTATACTGGAACATAGAGTTTGACAGTTGAGGAACCGTCTGGTGGACCAAGTTAAGGTCCAATGGGACAAGTATAGTCCTGGTTCAGCAACTTGGGGAAATACAGAGGACATCTATTAGAGATACCCTAATTTATGTCCATTTTGAAAACCTTTACAATATGTTTTGTATATATTTACTTCACTACAGTCAGAGACTCAGAAACATTTTGAATGATTATGGGTGAACATGAAACTTTATGGCGTAATATATGTTTAAATTTTGGCTTGTACATGGATACTAAAATAATATATGTGGTTCATTTTACTAAATTATAGTTGTCAAATAAGGTTAAAGGCCGTTAAATGATTTTACTTCTGATAGAAATTAAAACAATATAAATCTGTTTCATTTATGCATGTCAAAAATGAGCAACTGAAAGTGAATACATCCTAAATAAAAGTCCAACTACATGCATAGAATATGACAAATTATGTTATGTTGTAGTATCATATGTAAAGAATACATGAGTTATTTTGAATATGCTGATGCACATTTTACAAATGCATGGGTAAGTGTATGATTGCAAATAAGCTTGCAGATAAACTATGATTGCCGATAAATGATCTAATTTCCGGGATGACCACGTGATGACAGAACCTCAGACCGATTAAAGCTCAAAGTGATTCTATGATAGGGTAGTAGCCCTAATTTTACTGGGAGGGGTGGAGGTGTTACCCACCGTTTATCCTCCGAACCCTGGAGTCATGGGAGGAATGTGTGAGTCACGCTCCCCTAGACGTGTGATGATGACTGCCGGATGCCTACTGGGAATCAGGTCGGTATAGCCGACGCTGTTACCTTCGTGTTATGAATGGCAGGGTCAGTAAAATTGATGCCATGGCATACTCTAGTAGAGGATGGATAGGATGGGAGCAGAAGAGATTAGGGAGGATATGATGAGTTTGAATAGCTTGGGGACCTGAAAAAAAAAAAAAAAAAAAAAAAAAAAAAAAAAAAAAAAAAAAAAAAGAAAAAAGAAGAAGAAAAAAAGAAGAAAAAAGAAGAAAAGAAAGAAAGAAGAAGAAGAAGAAGAAGAGAGAAGAAGGGGTATGTCCATAAAACCTTGAACCTAAAGCTCTAACTTCGAAAAAAAAAAAAAAAAAAAAAAAAAAGAAAGAAAGAAAGAAGAAAGAAAGAAAAAGAAAAAGAAAAAAAAAAAGGGGCATGTCCATTAACCTTGAAATAAAGCTCTAACTTGGAACGAAGTTTAAGAAGGGGGATGTATTAACAACCATTAAAAAAATTTTAAAAACTTATAATATATATATATATAAATAATATGTTAACTTTATAAAATATAATTAGACTTTATAATATGAATTTATAAAACAGACCATTAAACCTTATAACATATATATAAAGAAATTGTTATAAAATATATCACTTAAACTTTATAAAATATATAATGTAAATGTTATAAAATGTGTCAATTAAACCTTATAACATTTATAATGTAAAATTATAAAAGGTATCAGCTTATAAAGGGAACTTATAAACGTAAATCTAAGTTGTCCAACCAACTGAATATTTATGACAGACTGCTGAGGAGAGTAAGAAATATCTGAGAGCCTTCAATGCGTGGAAGGCGGTGGCTGCAAGTGGGAGGGCGGCCACCGCCAGGCCGGGAAATAAATAGCAGAGGTCTGAACCGAGAGAAGGGGGGAAAAATAACAAAAGAGGAGCAGGAAGAACCAGGAGCAGAAATTCACTAGGAGAAAACCAGGAGGAAGTTAATTATCCATTGGAAGAGCTTTAAGCTGTTTGAGGTTCTGGGCACGGAGGGACAGAGAGCTTTTGTGGTGAAGTTTTCTGGATTGAGCAGCTAGGTTTGCTCAATCTGGTTGGGTGGTATTGGTCTCCCGGAGACTGGATCAAAACAGCCACGAAAGCACTAGCAGAATCAGCAGCACCAGCAGAATCAGCCGCAGTTGAGGTAAGTACAAATTTAAATTCTTCAGGCTTTCTGTACTTCAGATTCTAGTTACTGTTTTTGGTCATTACAATAGTCATATTGTATAAACCAATCAATAAAAAAAGAAGAAGACTAGAGCAATGAATTTAATAATTTGAAGTGACTCAAGTTAAATTACAATTATTATATCACTCATAATGGAATTTTGAAATGATAGTATACTTCTCATTCATATTGTTGGAAATAATATTGAGAGGGGCGTGAATCAATATTATCTGATCAATAATTTTTCTTTTTTCAACCAGATTTATATACACTACTTTTGTAAAGTGAACTAGCATGTACACACAACTATGCTTAGAGAAACCAACGTACACCCAGAAAACTTGTGATTTAGACAATTTGTCATGTGTTGATATTTAACCAGTGCATCAGTAACTTATTAACAGAGAAATAAAAACACAATAAACCATCACACATAATCAACACACATGAACACCAATATTTAAGGTGGAAACCCAATGTGGGTGAAAACCACCTACTGTTGTCATCTCTGTCTTCTTTTAATAATAAGAAAATATGTTTACAATATTGTACTGGTGCAGATTCGTACTAGTATGCAGGCACCCACTTGTAGAAGACTACAACCTTCTCTCATTTTCCAGCTTCTACTAGAAGGGAGCTACAACCCCCTAGCTCTTGTACTAGCCAATGTGATTACTAGTACATAGGTGTTGGCCTATAGAATGCTACCACCTTCTCTCTTCCTCTAGGGACCACGTTTCATAAATTTTCAGACTGGATGCTCCTGGTACACAACAATACACATGAAGGCCTATTTTCATCAAATTTTCATATTGGACCCATCATAAACTTTGAAACTCAAACTGCATCAACCAATAATCAGTTAATCTGAACAATCAGATCACTATCACCAAAATGTTGTGCTGAACCCAGGAATCAGCTGCCACCTCAAAAATCATGCATTAGAATGTACACGCTACTTTACTGAACCTAACCTGCGTGTACACGCTACTTCCTGTAATCAAACCTGCGTATACCTTCAAAACTACTGAAACATTAAACTTCTGAATCAAGTCTGTACCAACCAGTAATATACTGACCATCTACTATCTATTTACAAAGCTTTACACAGGTAGCATCAAAGATCACCCTTCTCACTTATACAATTAGTCAATTAGATATCAAACTCCTTATTCATTCAGTTTTACATTCAAATCTATGAAGACTTCAATGACAGACAACAATAAAACAACAACATTGATCTGATAGATTAGTCATCCTTGAACATCAAGCTTTTCTTTTGCATACACTACTTGGAAGAACCAAACCAGTGTGTATATGCACCTTCACCAAAGCGAACTAGTGTAGAGATTTGCAAATACTTACTTCATAACTTCGTTGCACTTCCGGTCTTCAGACAAACCTAGAACACGATATTTAAATAATAAAATAGGTGTACATAATTAGATCTAGCCCAACCAATATCAGATCATTCAATAATATGTCATTTCAGGTCTCATGATCCTGATCCAATATTGAATTCAAGGTGCACAAAGTATTTCAGATCAAATCACAAACATAGCCCTTGCAAAATAAAATATACTTCAGATAGAAGTATTCCTTAGAAACCCATACACTTGCACATTTGCCTTTTATTTAACACTTCATAAGATATTCATTCCTTGTGCACTTAGCCCTTTGATCTTCTCCTCCTTATATACTTAGATCCTTTATCAATACCTCACACCAAAACCACTTAGGACCAATACCTTGGACCAAATACGTAGGGTCAATACCTCAGACCAAATACCTCTAATCAAAACTTTGGGTTTTCAACATGTACGCGCTTTTCTTCATGTGGGAGTGCGTGTATACGTATACGCTCTTTTTGTTTTGTGGACCAGCGTGTATATGCTGTTTTGACTAAGTGGACCTGCGTATAATTCTTAAACTGCTTTACATCAACCTTTTCCTTTACCTTCTTTATTCTGATTAATAGATCTTAGTTCCATGTTCCTGTTCTTCTATAACAATGCCCTATTACCTCTAAATATACCTATTGTACTATGAGTTGCCTTTTACCAAAACTGAATTGACCTGTGAGTGAGTTTCCATCAAGGACAACACTTGTATCATAATAGCAACACTTCTAGCCATGACACTTGTCTCAACCAACATTAAATTTCATTGTTCAAATTTTTTTTTTAACCGTAAAGTAATTATCATTATAATAAGTGGTAATGGTTCATATTCATATTGTATAAACCAATCAATAAAAAAGAAGAAGAGTAGAGCAATGAATTTAATAATTTGAAGTGACTCAAGTTTAAATTACAATTATTACATCACTCATAATGGAATTTTGAAATGATAGTATAATTCTCATTCATATATATATATATATAGATGGGGTGGTACAATGGTTAATATGATACTTTTTACATAAATTAATAATATCTACGCACCATTATTAGGATCATTGAAATTGCATTCATAACAAGTCCCTTACATATAGGAGATTACATAAAAAGTAAATAATATTGCAATGCTTGGTAAATATATAAGAAGCAAATAATACTTAATTCTTGGTAAACACTCTTTACTACATGATTATAAATAAGTGTACTACATATTTACCTTTTACTTGCATTTAATTTATGGAAAGAATTGTGCAAATTATGGTGTGCACTAATTATTGATAAACATAGTTGATCATTGGAATATAAAAAAATGTCTAATATTATTATTATTAAATTAAGTGTATATCTTCACCCTCTTAATTGTTGGATAAATTACTTTCAAATCCAAGATGTAAAATTGACATTTTTCTTTTATTAAATTTAAATAACTCTTAGTTCTTAATAATGAAGGAAAATTACTAATTAACATTCTAAATCCAAAGTACCACATGTATTTATTGGATTTAGAATGTGTAAAGATTTTTTTTTACTAATTTTATTTGTTATGTTAAATCTATTTAGAAAAATTTAATATAACAATTACATATACACATAACATTTAAATTTATAGTAATAATTATATGATACCAATAAAATTATTAAAGTCATAAAAAAATAATGTACAAAATTTAAATTACTTTATTAACAACAACTTAATTCATATATTATTTCTTAAGCCATTCAATTTTATAACATAATATAAATAAACTTTACATTTAGAATTAATAAAAATAATTTCACTAAATAGATAGACGCCAAAATTCAATTTCTTACATAGTTAGTTCCATCGTGGAAATTTGTATCTACGCATTAGGTATCCAATTGCAATTCTTCGTGATGTGAACATATTTTTTTCATGATCAATGCTAAGGGCAAAAATTTAAGAAACAGAAGGAGGTGGTGGTGGTGGTGGTGGTGGTGGTATTTAGGAGTTTCTCTAAAATTAGGAGTGCATGAGGCACTTAACTGATGTGTTGAAGTTGAAGGTCATGTTTTGATTTTGAGTTAAATTGGGAACTGAAAGTTTAAGTGGAGTTAGCCTTCTAAATTTTAAGAGGATCCACTTAACTAGTTCTGTTGACTTTTGTTAACTAGAAAAGCTCTCGTTCAATTCCTTAATTAGAAAACTCACTAATTTTAACTATTTAAATTGCCTATAAAAAGAGGAACAAAGGTGCAAGTTTAATCATTGTTTTGGTGAGCAGGGTTTGGTGAGACCAAACAATAGGAAGCACAAGGTTGTGCATGGAGCTTGTGAGAGAAGGTGAACAAGCCTAGGAAATGCTTGTTGGAATTGGACAATGACGAACTCCTTGGGTAAGGAAGCAGAGATCAGAATTATTGCATAGGTTTCAAGCTTAGATTAAGCAGGGAAAACAAGGTTGTTTTCAGATTGAAACAATTGTATTATAAGAGATATAATGCTCATTTTTCTCCGATAAATTCTCAATAATCAAGAAGAGGATTTTCCTAGTTGGCTTCCCTGTAGAAAATTTGTTGTTCAATTGTGTGATTGTGCTTTTATTTATGTTCCTAATTCTGCTGTAAATCATGTAGAAAAATTTTCTGTTTGTAAGAAAAGAAAGTGTTTTACAGATTGTTCTTATCAACATATCAAAATTTCATGGATTTTCTACAGGGTATAAGAGCTTGGAGTAGAACAAAATAGCACATCCAAGTGTAACAATTCATAGAAAACATCATTTGAAATAGGCCACAGATTAGAAGGAGCCCTAGCCGAAGATAAGAAGGACTGTTGTGTGTCTTCTTGTGACTGGTTTGGGGATGAGTTTGATTGGGACTGTAGGCTGTGAGTTGGAGAAGCAAGTTTGGGTTGGTTTTATGCATAAGTTTTGATCCTATTCTTTGTGGTCAAGGCATCCAAGGTTCTATGTTTTTACAGGAGGGATCGAGCCCTAGTTTATGGTTGGTCTGTACTCAGAAAAGTGTTGCAACAACAGTGCATGTAGGGCTGGTAATTGCACAAGAAGGGGGGAGTCTTCGAAGGGAGACAACATGGCATTATAAGGAGGTTGAAGCCTAGTCAGAGAATTATAGCAGTTGCTACAAGCATCCCTAAGCAGGACAAGAGCACCAAAAAATATTGTAGAGGCTGAGGAGCAGAAAATATAGAGGTATGTTGAATGATGTGTTCAAGTTGATTTTGTTTCTAAGTGGATACTACTTAGGTTGGACAAATTGTTTGGCATCTTAAGAGAAGGGAGGAGGGTTGCTAATAGGTGTTAAAAGGAGGCCTAAGTGCAGATTAGAGAAGGGAATTTGGTATGCTAAGAGAGGTAGCTTTAGAGGCCCTAAGTACATTTCTTGTAAAGGACTACAAGACTGTTACTGGGAAATTTTTTAGAGAGCTATGACGAGAATCAAGATGGCTTACTAAGGGTTGAGAGAAGATCACAACATCAAACTTCATAGCTTGGAAAGGGAGGATCATGATAGTGCTGGAAGATAATGGGTGGGAGAGTACATCAAGCAGGCGATAACACCACCTCAAGACCCCCATCAATCGGCCCAACATAATAAGAATGATATCAAGGAAAAGAGGATCATTCTAGAAGGGGTCAAACATCATATAGTGCATCACATCCATGAGAAGAAGACAACGTATGAGATGTACGATACAATCCCGAAGTTGTATCAGAGTACTGATGATACCAAGAAGCTTTCTCTTAAGGAGAAGTTGATGAGTATCCGAATGAGCAATGATGAGCCCATCGTCCCATATTTGTTAAGGTTCACTCAGGGAGGAGATAAACTAGGTGGGGTGGGCGAAGTTGTATCTGATCATAATTTTGTGAGTGTTTCCTTACTTGGACTTCACAAGTCGTGGAAAGGGTTCCAAGATGTTGTTGGAGGGAGAGAGAAATTACCAAAGTGGGAAAAGTTTTGGACTGACTGCATACATGAAGAGATTTGAAGAGGAACCATAAAAGGGAGATCAATTATGATAGTGGACGAGGAGAAATGTGCCCTGATAGGAAAGGGTAGCAAGGCTAAGAGAAAGCAGGGCCAAGGAGAGGCTGAGTCCAATGAGAAGGGAAAGAATAAGGATCTAAGTAAGATCAAGTGCTTTCATTGCCATGAGTTTGGACACTATGCTTCTAAGTGTCCTAGTAAGAAGAAGGGGGCCATAAAGGATCATGTTGCTGCATCAATGGATGTAAATGACTTTTTGCCCAGTTCGAGAAGGATTTCTCGTTGATAGTTAGCATGACAAGCTCAAAAGATAACAATATGTGGTATATTGATTCAGGATCTTCCTTCCACATGACTAGAAACAAGAACAGGAAGAGTTTCAGCCACCTGAAGGAAAAGGACATGTAGGTTCAGATTGAGCTAGGATGGTTAGTATGCAGCTAGAGGAGTTGGTACTGCTAACTTTCAGAGGGAGTTAGGTGATTCCATTAATCTTAAAGATGTTCTTTATGTTCCAAGATTGAGGTTGAATCTTGTTTCAGTAGCCACCCTTGAGGACAAGGGATCTGAGATAATATTTAATAGAGTTAAGAATTACCTCTAACACTTAGATTCTGGATGTAAGAAGTAAATAGGCGTGAGGGTGAAGAATCTATACAAGTTGTAGGTAGAGATATGTGTAGCTTTGAGCAACAAGGCAGGTAGTGCAGAAAGTAGAGAAGTGATGGTTGAGCAAGAGTATGATAGAGCTCTCAAGTGGAGCCTCAGCTAGAATCTTTGTTTCATATTAAGCTAGTTGGCAGTTGGGATGACCAACAAGATGAGGATGGAGAGGAGCAGAGCTGATAGAGTATGGTGGGAAAGAACATGTCTTCAAAGCAGGTTCCGCACAAGAAAGTAGGGAAGTCTTCTAGTTTAGAGGGAGTAGTTGCAGTAGTGGAGAACTTGGTAGAGTTGAAGACAGATCCAGGTGGATGAGGTTCTTCTAAGAACACCTTCCTCACTAAGAGGGAGTGTTGAAACTAGCGAGAAAAGTGATTCCTTGATTTGTGCCTTAATTCAAGGAGTCAAAATCGAGTTCTTTTTTTGTGCATGGTCGAGTTCCTAAAATTTAGGAGTATCCTTAAAATTAGGAGTGCATGAGGCAGTTAACTGATGTGTTGAAGTTAAAGGTCGAGTTTTGATCTTCTAGTTTGAGTCAAATTGGGAACTGAGAGATTAAGTGGAGTTAGCCTTTTAAATTTTAGGAGGATCTGGTTAACTACTTTTGTTAACTAGAAAAGCTGTAGTTCAATTCCTTAATTAGAAAGCTCACTAATTTTAACCATTTGAATTCCCTTTAAAAAGAGGAATAGAGGCACAAGTTTAATCATCATTTTTGTGAACACGAATTGGTGAGACCAAACAATAAGAAGCACAAGGTTGTGCATGGAGCCTGTGAGAGAAGGTGAACAAGCCTAGGAAAGGCTTGTTGGAATTGGAGAAGGACGAATTCCTTGGGTAAGGAAGCAAAGATCAAAATTATTGCATAGGTTTGAAGCTTAGATTAATCATGGAAACAAAGGTTGTTTTTAGATTGAAACAATTGTATTGTAAAAGATCTAATGCTCAATCTTCTTCAATAAATTCTCAATAATCAAGAAGAGGGTTTTTCCAGTTGGGTTCCTTGTAAAAAATGTGTTGTTCAATTGTGTGATTGTGCCTCTACTTCTATTCCTGGTTCTGCTGCAAATTGAGTAGAGAACTTCTAATTTTGTAAGAAAAGAAAATGTTTTTCAGATTGTTCTTATCAACATATCATAATTTCATGGATTTTCTACAACTATGGGTTGTGATTCAATCAAATGTAGAATAAGTCTTCACAAGGTTCATATTACTATAGCCAAGGGGTCATTTAAAAATTGTGGCAGTAAAAAGGGTTCACAGGTCCTAGAGGTTGAACTTAGGCTGTGATACCAAGTCTAGGGACCATTCCTATACTATTTTTTTTTTTAAAACGCAGATAAATTTGGAATACACCCATAAATAGATAAACATTGGAAAATGAGATATATTAAGGCATTTACTTCAACATCCATGAGTTAAAATAGATTCCACCTATCATCTGTTTTACATTCTATTAACCATCGGTGCAACAAAATTATATTAGATAACATAACATAATAAATACCACAGGTATCGTTCACCTGGAGAGGAGATTAGATCTTGGCCTTGCCGCTACTTGCACTCCCTTGTTGTCATCTGCCTCCAGGTGTGAATGTTGATGTGCTCTGACCAAATGTAATGACCCACTAGTTGACATCTCAACCTAATCCTTGAGTACTCTTCTTATCCGCGGACCCCTGAGCTATAATGGGGTTTTACAATGGAGGAAGTTTGCTAGATGATAGAGGTGAGCACTCCTTGGCTCAAGAGTCCCCTCTCTAAAGACCTCTACCACACAAAACTCAACTATAACTCATAGCCACTCACAATGACATAATCTCATCCATCCAACAATAAGGTAAGCAAAATTCCATTCTCCCATGGCTTACCCCTTCTTTCATGGGGGACTCATAGGTGACACTTGGCACTCAATGCATAATTAATTATTTTTATTAATCCGAAAGTTTGATTATTCACACACCCATGTGTCACCCTCTCACCAAGGTTCTCCAAAATTATTACTTAAATTTTAATTAAAAAATAACATTTTTCCTCACCCCAACAAGACTACCTATTTCTTCTCTTAGTTGTCTCTTGATCCTCCTTTGCTATTCCTTAATTTGTGTTCATTACTAAAGTCAACTAATAAGTCTCAAATTTGGTCCCCTAACTACCTCCTAATTTAACTCAATTTGCCTCTTAGATATTGGATATTCTTATGTTGGCTCTTGCCACATGGGGGTCCTCTAAATTTCTCCAATTTAATTTATTAATATTTATTTTAATTCAACACCCCCTTTTCTTAATGTAGTTTGACTATTTTAGGATCAATCTTTATAACTAACTCTATGTCCCTCTTCCCCCTTTTCCCTATTAAAATACTTATTTTCATTATCTACCAAATATTTTTTTTTTTCCATTGTGGGAAGGGTAGAGTTCTCAAGATACAATATTTTTATTTCTTCCTATTCTCCCTTTATCCCAAGTTTTATTCTTTATTTAATTGCCTTGGTTCTAACCTCATTTACCACCTAATGTGAGTTAGTAGGATTTTCATATCTTGATTATATTTATTATTTTCTTTTAAATGCCAGGGGTGCCAAGTCAGTTGTGCCCTTCAACTTAGTTCCAAGGGTTGCACACCTAACAACTTCTTCTTGATGTCAAGGGTGACGAGTCGGTTGTGCCCTTCAAAAACTTCCCTTGAAGTTCAAAGTGTGCCACACTGCTTTCCCTTCAAGCATTTAGTGGCTACGAGGGGAAATATTGGTGAAACGACAAAGACTGTTATCATCTCTTGTGTTGCCCACTATAGTGAGACTAATGGTGTTAAGGATTAATGAATCTGCCTTGATGCACACCCCCCACTAAATCCTCGTGAGTGATCCAATTTCAGATCTTCACCCAAGACATCATGATATTCAATGCGAAGGTGTCCTAACCCTTCTAGCGCAAGTCACGGTGAGAGTTCTAGCGAGTGAAATCAAGGAGACTGTCCCAACCCTCCCTTGTAGTTTCATCTATTTGTATAGGCCCATCACCCATGTGTGAGTCATTCAGACAACAACTAACCTGTGCTTATAGCCAATAACATCTCATTAGAATTTATAACAAGATTCAAACTTAACTTTAAAATTTCAAAGACAAAATATTCATTTCCGTCAAACCAGATGTCATTGACTCATCACATGGGAGTGCATCTAGTGGTTTCGTGTCATACTCGATAATCATGAGTAACAAAGTTTCACAATATTAGTAATTGCCATAATAGCATCATTAGCAAGACATAGTCATCCACATCATTGTTCATCATGAACCATAACTAATGTAAGTAGCCAACATAAGGAACACATCCATCACAACTATCATCATTATAACATCAATAGAAAACATACATATCCATCAAAGTTGTCACCATCATAACATCAATAGAAAACATGCATTTCCATCAAAGCTATCATCACTAATAGAAACGTTACATATCCATTAAAGCTATCATTATCATAACACCAACCTAGATCCATCTTATTAGTGGATCTATCAAGCGCCAAGATGGATCAAATCTCTCGAGGTGCACACCTCTTTTTTGAGTGCAAAACTTAAAGAAAAGGTTTGCACCTAGAGAGATTTTTCAGTCTTATGATTTTTGACCTGGGGTTCAAGTTCTCTTGACTATGTAACGACTTTTATATTAATGAAAGGATTTAGTTTTTCTTGCAGGAAAAAAATAGGATTTGCTACAATACCACAGACCAATACCATGGCTCATCAATACTACATGCCCAAAAACCATCTCTCACTTCATTACCAAAATATTTTGTAAATATTGTTTTTAAATATAATTTTACTACATTTTTGCATCGAGAGACACTCTCCAGGCTAGCATGGAAGAGATGTTTTAATGTCATGTTATGTTATGTTATATAAACATTTTGACTTGGTCAAATTAAATAAAAATAAAAATAAATAAAATTTGTTAATCAAAACATTTTGACTCAGTAAAATTACATAAAAAAATAAGTTAAAAAATAAAGTAATATTAGAAATTAGAAATTTTAATTATTAATAATTAAACCAAGCTATATCCATCTTAACTATGGATCTATCAAGCTCCGAGAGGGATCAAATATCTCGAGGTGCAAACCTTTCCTCAAGTTTTGCACTCAAAAAAGAGGTTTGCACCTTGAGAGATTTGATCCCTCTTGGCGCTTGATAGATCTAGAGTTAAGATGGATCCAGGCTGCTCTTTAGGGCATATAAATTCTTCAATATACGATTTCACATTACCTGCACCGAGTCTCCATTCTACTTCTTCCTTCACTAAGTTTGCTTGCTACTTCTACCTTCACTGGGGTTGCTTGTTGCTTTTGCCTTCACTAGGTATACTCATTAAATTTTCCTCCACTAGGTTTGACCAAAATTTGGATCTTCAAGTGAAATTTATGGTAACTCTCCCAAATCTTGTTGTTTTTGGTTGTTTTCCAAGAACAAAATTGTAGAACATGTCACATATTTAATTCTCTAAATTTAATTATGGAATTTTTACCCGAGGCACTTATGTATGTATCCTTGGATCTTTAAAAATTTCACGATCTAAAAAGTACTAGAAAATAAGTTACAATAAAAATTCCAAGATGACATGTTTGAAATTGATTTTAGGACTTTTTAGAAACCATAACTTCCATAAGGCATATCTCTAAAAGTATAGCTAACCAAAATCCAAAATTATTATTGAGGTACCACTATATGTCTCCACATATCTATGAAACTTTCACATTCTTAGACGTCCTAGAAAATAAGTTATAATAAAAATGTTAAATTGACCTATTTGAAATTGATTTCATGAACATCCAATAACCCTAACTTCCACAAATCATATCTCATAAAGTATAATGAACCAACGTTTGAAATTTGACCACATGTACCCATATATCTCTCTTTTGTTTTCTCAAAATTCTCAGTCTAAAGCATCCAAGAAAATATGTAATAGAGAAAATTTCAAACTAGCCTATTTGAATAGATTTTGGGAGCATTCAAGAACCCTATCTTCCACACAACATATCTCTAAAATCATGATGAATCAATGTTTGAAATTTTGACCACATGTATCTAGAGATCTCACCTTTATCTCCTCAAAATTTCATTGTCTGAAATGTCTTAAAAAATAAGGTATAGAAAAAATCCTGAGGTTACTTGTTTGAAGCAAATTTTAGGACCAAATAAAAACCCTAAATTCCATGGCATATAAGTCTAAAAGTATAGAGAACCAAGTGTTATCCTTGATATATCCTTAATATGCTCAAAATTTCACCATTTGAGGCAGTCTAGAAAAAACTTATAGTGAAAATGCCAAGATGACTCATTCACTCCATAAATTACATTTTTTCTCACACACACTTTCCTTCCAATGCTTTCTCTTTTTATAAATTATCATAACCCTTCATGAAAAAGACGTGTTAATTTAAAAGGTCACATCAAGTCATTAATTAAATAATTGATTCCCCTTTTTCTTTCACTTTTTCAAATGCCATGGGCTTCCCAAACCATGGGTTTGAAACCTCCATTTCACCTTTTGACTTTTCCTTTTGCACGAGAAATACTTTTTTAATATACTTCGATACTTATATAATATCAATGATATAAGCCCTTTGACATTAATGTCAACAATTTGTTCAACAAGACTTTGTTATAATTGTGATGAAAAATATCTTCTAATTTATCGGTATAAAGAACAAAAATTGTTCCAAATTGATATGACTGCTCAAGCCCTGACTAAAAGCATAACTACTAAAGAAACATTGGATTACAAGTTGAAGACACCTACACTCATACCTAGGTAGATGTTGAACCTCTATTTTCTACTGAAAAACCCCTAATCTCCCTAAATGTGATATTAGGAATTTCAACTCCACAAACCTTAAAACTCATGGGTTACATCAAGCACCAAAACTTTATATTCATAGTTGATAGTGGAAATAATCACAATTTCATTCACAAGAGAATGGAAGATGGACACCATTATTTTGTGCACCCAATGCAAAAATTTCAAATCATGATTTTGAATGGAGGTATGATAAAATGTGGGTTCATATGTGAAAATTTAAATCTCCAATTGGAGACTAACAACTCAAAACACATCTATTTTCCATTAACATGGGTGGCTGTGATATTGTATTTGGGGCATAATGGTTACATGTGTTCAGATTATTACAAGGATTTAAAATAACCTACACCACCACACCACCCCACCCCCACCCCAAAATAGTCAACTCTCGTCATATGAAGAATTTATTAAGTAAAGGAAACTTTGGCATTATCTCCCAATTTAATGACATACATGTTATGGATAATATAATACAAGAAATAGAGCTAGATTTGTAGTTGGTTCTTGAAAAACATGAGAAGGTCTTTAAGCCACTAAATGATTTACCCCTTCTCGAGGAGAGCGTGACCATAACATTCCCATGATTCTAGGAAGAAGTCAACCACCACATGTATGTCCTTATCAACACCATTTTGCACATAAACATGAAATAGAAAATGTTCATTCAAGAACTACTATAGGCAGGGATTAGTTCCAGTAAAAGTCGTTACTCATCACCAATAGTCATAGTGTTAGAAAAGGAAGGAACTTGGTGCGTATGTCCTCATTTTAGCACTCTTAATAAGTTGATAGTCAAGGACAAATTTCTTATCCTAGTTATTAATGATATATTGTATGAAATTCATGAAGAAAATATTTTCACTAAGCTTGACTTACATTCATGATACCACCAATTAGGATGAAAGAAACAAACATTCCTAAGATGAATTTTAGAACACATGAAAGTCATTATGAATTTCTAGTGATGACTTTCAATATTTGTAATACTCCATCCACTTTATAGAGCCTCATGAACAAGATATTAAGACCCTTCTTATGCAAGTTTGTTCTATTCTTCTTTGATGATATCTTGATCTATAGTAAATCATGGTAATCACACATAGAGCATGGTGATAAGTCCTTGCAACTCTTGAGAGACAATCAATTATTTATGAAGAACTCTATATGTGTTGTTGGGATCCTAAGGTTGAATATTTGGGCCACATTGGAATTTAGGAAGGAGCATAAGTTGATTTCCAAGAAAGTGGAGGCTATGAAAGATTAGGCATGTCTCAAAACATTAACGAGCTTGAGGTGATTCCTAAGAATTACACGCTAATATGGAAAATTTGGATCTTCCCTAATTTCACTAATTAAGAAGAATTCCTTTGTCTCAAGCAAGGAAGCCACATTGGAATTCACTACTTTAAAGCATGCCATGTGTACTACTCCAGTATTAGTAGTGCTTGACTTTAATAATAATTTTGTCCTTGAATGTGATGTCTCATGAAAAGGTCTAAGATTAAATTATTGCAAGAAGGATGCCCGTTGGCATTCACTAGTAAGGAATTATGTGATTGCAACTTGGGAAAATCCAAATATGATAAGGAAATGATGGTTATCATTCATGTAGTCGAGACTTGGAAACAATATCTCATAGAGAGAAATTTTTAGATCAGGATTGAACCATCATAGTATAGAGTATTTCCTTAAACAATGGTTTTCATCACAAGAGCAACATAAATGGGCTTCCAAGATGTTGGGGGTTTGATTATGAGATAATTTCTACGCAAGGTAAAGAGAATGTTGTGGTTGATACCTTATTTAGACAATTTGAGGAGGATGTGTCACTCCTTGCCTTATCATGACCAAGTCTAGGATGGCTTGAGGAATCCCACAGGGAATGACTAGAAAACAATACTTTAGGGAATCTCATACACTCACTTTAAACAAATTCTAACCTCTTGAAAAGTATACATGGTTACAAGATACATTGTGGTATAAAAGGAACATGGTCATGGAGAAAAATTCAACCCTAAAACAACGAGTCTTAGAGGAGCTACACTCATCACCAACAACAGGTCACTTTAGGTTCATAAAACCTATGAAAGAACTAAATGTTCATTCTTCTTATATGACATGAAAATAGATATCCATGATTTTGTAGCATATTGTGATGCTTATGAAAGAGACAAGGTAGATATAGTAAAGACACTGGGGGGATTACAACCTATACCTATTCCAATGTAGATTCAGACATGAATTTCAATGGATTTCATTGTGAGACTCCCAAAAGTGGGAAACAAATCATTCATCATGGTGGTGATAGAACGTCTTTCAAAATATACTCATTTTTGTGCCCTATATCATCCTTTCAATCCTTCCTCAATTTCTCAAATATATATAGATTAAATCTTTAAGCTACATGGTATGCCCACTTCCACTATTTCAAATCAAGACCCTGTGAAAATTCCTAGAATCTAACAATCTCAAGAATCCTATTGCAACCAGTTGAATCTACTTCACCTAGATTGTACATTACATTACAAGATTATTTTAGATTTCTCCATGAAACATTGAAGTAAATTACTGAAGTAGCCTACACCAATTAAATATGATTCTGAGACATAGAAACTTAGAAAGGAAAATAGAAACACATAGGACATAATTATTTTTGGACAAATGTCCCCGAAAAAACCCAATGCGAGAAAACTGGTGCAATAAATTTGAGGGTTTATTATTATTAAGTAGTAGCAAAATATGAATACATCATTGAATACCTCACAGGGTTATTCAGTTACAGAGATAAATATTGATAGAAGCTTTGTGAGTTTTACCTCACACAATCACTGAGAAAAAGTCTTGGTTGTTCTGGCTGCTGGATGAGGGCCCCTAACAGGAACTGCGCTAGCTTTGCACTACCTCTACTCTGTCCCAAATCCAACCCTTTTAGGAACTTCGTCACCCAGCTGGGGAATCAATCAGTATCTCAAATTCACTTCTCGCAGCCTCTCGGTCTCACACCCCCACTTTCGGCTGCTGAAACTGACCCTTTGCTATGAATTTCGACTTTCTCTCTCTCCCTTTGCACTGGTTCTATGTGGCCCTTCTAGCCCTATGCCAACCTTTGCGTCAAGGCTTCTGGATCACTCACTATCACTCTCTATTGGTTTATCTCTGGCTGAGAATCTCTCTCTTTGGAAGCTGCTATCCCTGCCCCTCAACTGCAAGAGATTTTCTTAATTGATTTTTCCTCCTAAGAACTTCTCACTTCAAAAAATTGATTTTCTCTATCTCTCTGTGTATTTTCCAAATGACCCTCAAGCCCCTTCTTATATATTCATGTTGGACAACCAATTTCCTAGGTTAACTCCTAATCAAAGGCTCAGATCGTTTTGACTTGATCTTCGTCTTTTTCTAGAAGATTCACCCACAATTAAATTAATACCCATTAATATTTTATTTTTCCTAAGTTTAGACTTAGGAACCCCATTAAAAATATTATTTATTTTAATATAATCATCTATGGGTGGAATTTCCCAAAATGATTTTTGGGTTCTTTGGAAGGCATGTGCCCAAGCCTCCTTGCAAAATTTTAGGTTTAGAGCACATCCAATTCTACCCCAAATCAATAGACCCCACATTCACTAGTAAATTTTGAAAGGAGTTATTTAAATTTCAAGGTGCAAAGCTGACTATGAGCACTACATATCATCCTCAAACTGATGGTCAAACCAAAGTGTTCAACAGTGCTTGGAGGGCATATTTGAGATCATTTTCTTTTGAAAATCCTCACTAGTAGGTATAATGGCTTCTCCTAGGCAAATAATGGTAATACCACTTATCGTGGAGCCACTAAAATGAAAATATATAAAGTAGTTTATGGATCAAAACCCTTGTCCATGGAATCCAATGTACTATGCACATCCAATTTTCACACAATAGATAGAACACTTCACGCAAACGAAGCCAATATCTATATCCTCAACGAAAACTTGGAACACCATTGAATGTAACAATACGTTGCTAGGAATAGATCTGAATATTGTTTTTTTGAATGGGATCAAGTGCTCCTTCACTTGAAACCTTATAAAAAAGAATCACTTAAATATAAAGTTATCCATAGCTAGCTCCTAAGTTCTACGGGCCCTATTGGATCATAAAATGCATTGTTTAGGTTTCCTACAAGTTGGCTCTTCCATCCCACCCCAAGATTTATCTAGTCTTTCATGTGTCTTGTTTGAAAAAGGTCGTGGGATCAAATCGCAAATTGAAAACCAACCTATCATAACTTAATGAAGAAGGTTCCATTTAGTTCCAATTAGAAGCAATATTGGATACCATTTAAGAGAACTAGTTGCACTAATGCACTATTAAGGAAGTATTGATCTAGTGGAAATACACGCGGCTAGAAGGTGCCACATGAGAATTTACAGTGATTATCCGACAATCTCATCACTTTCAACATTGAGGACAAAATTTTTTTAGAAGGGCGAGGTAATATTAGGGTCTTACCCTAACCTTGTTATTAAATACTTTATTAATGTGTGAGGCCACCTTCATTGAGCAAGGCCCATTAAACAACTAGTTAATTTTCATTCATTCTAAAAATGGTTCTTTTATTAGTAAGGTCAAAATTAGTTGGTCAACCCTCATTATATGGGGTCCATAGGTAGTTAATATTATCTGTGGATAGTTATATAGAGTAGAAAGTTATGTAATGATTTGTTAATATTTGTCATTGTATTTGGACCATTACTCTTGGAGGTACCCCCCTTGAAGAGAAAATTTAACATAACTCTCTATTTTTTATTATCAAAGAGATTGCACTATATTTTATGTCAATTACACTAAATCTCTAACAACCCAGGAGAAGCGTACATCCTTTTACAAGGTATATTCATTGTTAAATCTTCAAATATATAAAATTTGTTTGTTATAGGGGACTCCTTAATTATTCTCAAGAATATAGTTCACAAAACCTCACCCTCTAACATCAAAATAGCTATAGTACTGGACAAAATTAAACAAATTCATTAAGTATTCACAAAGATTATTTTTTACCATGTTAAAAGGGAAAATAATAAGAAGTGAACAAAGTAGCCAATCTTACCACTTTGAAAAAGGAGGGGTGTCTAACCCACAAAAACATGGACATTATACAACCCATTCCATAACTTATGAAGAGTGAGTTACTTGTTATGAATTCATATTGAAACACACCAATTTTGAGTCCCTTCTAGGAAGATATCATGGGGATTCCTTTGCAACAATTGAATCTAAATGGAAGGGACATAAAAGAGTTATTGGTGAACCAGTTTAGTAATGAAAATTGGGTGCAGACATTGTGGCTCAATCCTCTCCTCCAAATTATGTACATTACATTGTCTGGATTCTTTTTTTAAACGCATAAAAGAAACAACTTCAACAAAGATGCCAACTAGTTTAACAAACCCACAATGTTGACAACATTATTTTTTCTAGTCTTCTTAGCCATTAGTACCCGTGTTTTATAAATTTGAACACTATCAAGACAATCACTGTAAAATCTACCCTTGTCATTATGCTAGAAACATTTTGTATCTAAAGTACTATCAAGCCTGTAGTCTCAGGCTGATATGTAACCATCCGTGGGTTCGTAATGTAAAGAAAAATTCTCCTTCTAATGTAATTTTTTTTGGAGAGCTTGGCTTGAGTTTTTTATTAATACAATATTCCCTAGTTCTTGTTTAAAAAAAGAAAGATATGACCTCTTCACCGAAAACCTCTATCCTTTATAAAATAATAAAAATCATTTCGACATATTAATCTATTTAATTATAAATAACCAATTTTATAATTACCAAGACTTGCCTCACATATTCTAACCTCTATTATAGATTAGTATAATGTTTTATAATCATAACTTAAATTTGTACTCATCTATTACACAATATAATTACATGATATTAAGCTACAAATAATTCCTTACAAGATGTTCACACATAATTTAATCTTTACACTATCTTACTTTTAATCATTAAATTACATTCAATCATTAAATGCCTAAGATAACTTTTCTTGATCCCACCCTATGCTAGTTTAGTCCCTCACAACATCAAAGCATGAATAAAACCTATGTTATACATTGATTTATGTTATTGAAATTGAATCATGTAGAAATACTAAATTATATAAGATTATGTATAAACCATTCCTAGCTACACATATTTTTTTTAGCACGACAAATTAAATAATACACAATTTGTTCATTCACATAATACCATAGACAAATCCTTTATCAAAAAAATAAGTTATGTTTTCCAAGTCATTAAGTTACAAGAATAATAAGCAATAGAAATTTGTTTTTCTTCATTAAATGATCTTTGAATAATCACAACCTATCATAAGAAAATACATAATAGTTCAAGATACATATATCCATAGCCAATAATTTTTCCACTGCACATTATTCTTTAATACAAATGATCATAATAATATAGGAGAGTTTTTTCTAACACAAATAATATAGGATATTTTTTTCTAACATCTTAGCTTTGATTTCTGTGCATGTAATTAGAAAAAAGTTATTCAAAGAAAGTTAGCTCCTCAGATTTTTCTTTGTGCATGTAACTAAGTAATCTTTTCAATACAATAGATATTGTTATTATTATTATTATACATGCAAATGCATATCTCTTTCTTAAAAAAAAATTAACATAATAGCTTATTCTTTTCATGCAAGACCAACATAAATAACCAAGAACATAACAACACATTCTTTTCCAAGAACACTAACACATTGACAATATTTTGTGCATACAAAGACCTATTCTTTTCAAGGGGAATTACATCATGACTATTGTTTTGTGCACCTCTATATATATTGTTTTTTAAAAGAATGCATAATAATTATTCTTTCCATGCATATTTATTTTCAAAGAATCGAGCATCATAGTTGTACTTTTCATCAATGCAAAGATCATATTTTCTTTCAAAAGATCAAACACAATATTTTTGTTTTTTGTGCACACAAATAACTTATTTCTCTCAAGAAATATAAAGCATAATAATTCTATTTTGTGCATATTTCTCCTCAAGAAAATCTAATAAAATAAGCACATATGAGTCTAGTGGTTCTTTTTAGGTATTTAATGCATAGAAATCATGTGAATAAATTCAAAGAAATTAATAGTCTAATTTCCCACACATAATTCCATGCAATATTTTCTTTTTTTAAAAACAACTCAGTTTCTTTATCTTTTATCAAGAAAATTTCACATGCATTTTTTACGAAAAATAACATGACTCCTTAAATCTTTTTGTGTGTATGATTCACGTGTATTCTATTTTCAAGAGAAACAACATCCCTAACTATTGTAGCGGCTACAACCACCCTCCAAAAGTTTGCCTTAGCTTTGTTTTGGAGCCTCCCTACCAACCTTCCTCAGCATCATGTCTTGCCTCGTCAAGTACACAAGCTTCAATGATTTTCTAGCAGATTGCCAGCTTGTGCATGACGACTTGTTGCATCCCCCTCACAAGTTGTTTCTCCAGACTTGGTCCAGCTATAGGCTGAGTAGCTTCCTCAAGAAATTGCAAAATTTTAGAAGGGAACCAGCCTTCCCTCCATAAATTGTGCAATCCTGTCTGGCAGCCTACTGGGCTCTAGAATTACACAAATATACCTGTCACCCTTCACTAGAAAAATTACGCAATCTCTCCTAGCAGGACTGCTCAACCTAGAAATTGCACAATACTACGCAGAAGTCAGATGCTCAGCTCAGAAATTGTACAATTTTGGGCAGTAGTCAGCTGCTTAGCCCAGAAATTATGCAATCCTTCTGGGCAACCAGCCTAGCTCCCTCCTAGAAATGCACAAATTTTCCCTTTAGCTGAGCAAATTGTTAAATGTGACATTGAGTTGATCGGTTCCACTGGGGACCAAGAAAATTTGACTTGCATGCATGAGTTACTTTTTCCCAGAATAGTAAAAAGAAACATGCTAAAAGCATCCCTAAATTTTAGGGAGCTATTTTTAATAGCTCGAGGTTACATGTAAAGATCGTTTTAGAATCTTTCCTCCAAGTGTCACATTTTCCTAGATTTGTGGCATGTGGGTCATGAGCCTCAAACTTATTTAGTCGACGCTTCAGAGCTCACTTATTCACATCGATCTTGGAGCTTTGACATCCCACATCACGTCCAGGAGTCTTCAACACATCTAGCTTAGCTACTCACGGGTAAGTCCTCTTAACTTGTCTTTTGCATCATGTCTGTCGCTTTTTTTGTTTTTGCTTGTGTGAGTGTTGTTTGCTTGATTTCTATTAATGCTTGCTTTCGTTTACATGCATAATAGCTTGTACTAGTACCGTTTCAGTTTTCTTTAGCATCTCACTATTGTGGCATGCATGAAACTGTTTTGCACAAACGATCGCTGATTCGACGACTTGCTTCAACCACATGCATGTTGTTCTGTTTTCTGAATCTTTCATTGACTATTTGCATGCACGATCATTCAATCATGCTTACACTCCGTATTGCTATGCATTCACATTCACATTTTCTTTCAGTTGCCTATTGGTGGGTCTGAGAAGCCTTGACCCGGACTCTGCCTCACCAAGACATCATTGCACAATCCTGAGAGGGAAGGCTTTGTCTTCCTCTCAGAAAATGTGCATTTATTCCCAGTGACTATCCTCTAGTATTGCATTGTGAAATTCTAAAGGACAGTGACTGTTGGCCCAGAAAACTGTGCGATGCAGTCACTGGGCCTGTAACCATTGCCAACTAAAATTGCGCATTGCACAATTCCAGTAGCTAGAATGCCAGCCTAGATTGTGCAATACTAGCAGCCAGCCAGCCTCCCAGACAACCCAAAATTCCTTTTGCGTAGTTCTGGAAGCCAATCTCCCAACCTCCCAGGAAAAATTGCACAATCCATGCCAGTCAATCCCCAGGTATGTTGCATGTCGTTCCTCAAGTTTGCTTTGGTTTTAGATGACAGATTTCTTGTCATGCATGTTGCTATGTCTCTAGATCTAGTAGGTATTCGTTCACCTCTTAGCAGTTTAGGACTAATGGCTTCCAAGAGATTAGGATTAAAGGACACTGACGTAAGTGCAACTGGAGCAGCAGTTGAGTGATTATCTACAAGTCTACCAATCTATGAAGACACCAAGCTGATTGTAGATAAGGACATAAAGCTGAAATGGCAAGAGGTCAATGATTCATTTGCAGGCACATTTGGGGATGACCTCAAAGACCACCAAGTCTATGTGAACATCCACAAGTCCGACTTTTTCCAGATTGCATGTAGGTATCCTATGCTCCCATGTGCGGACATGATACATTGGATCGTCTCGCACACTAACCCTGAGACAATGACATTGAGCAGTGTCAGCGGGATGGAGATTGCTACCTTTAGGGCACAATATTATGAGTAGATGTATCATATGTTGAAGCCCGTGGTCACCATGGAGACTCCCTTTACCATACCTAGAAGCAATGCCAACTCCAGAGATATCTTGAAGACTTGGGTGAATGAACCAACTAAATTCAGGATGACAGCTAACCAGGTCTACAGGACGAAGATACTGCAGAAGGCTTATCAATACTTGGTTATCTTTGCATGATGTCTGTATGGCCAAGAAAGCACAAAAACCTTCCCACAGAGTTGGGTGATCGCGTTGGACCAACTGACCAGAGAAGACAAAGCATGCAACTGGTCCGACATGTTGGCTCATTAGCTGAAAGAACATATAACAAGGACTTGAAAACTTCCCAAAGGTATGCAAGCAAAAATCTACATGTCCGCCTACATCTTGGATGCAATATGTACCCATCAGGAGTTCCCGAGCTTGAAGTGGGCATGAACATCGATGGAGACCTCGGTGAACACTTATTGTAAGATGTCTTTCGAATGCAGCTTCAGAGGAGTTATCACACAATTGTCTGATCATTTTGTCACCCCGGTTTACAAGATAATATTCGAACAGGATCCACCCTGCATGTCGAAGGCAACGATGGAGGCATTGATCAACATAGTTTATTGTTATGCCTCACTGTCCGACACCTTCATACAAATGTACAACGCGAAGAATCCTCCGCATGTTATTCCAAAGTTTTCCTTGGACAAACTCGTCATGCAGGAAGTACCATATCACATCTCGACAAGATTATCAGTTAGGCTGCATCGGAAGAAGGCACCTTGGCCCGCTCTTCTGTTGCACATTGGGTTATATGAGATACGAAGTTCCAATCATGCAGATGTCGAAGCAGAGGAGATGAAGAAACACCTATTTGATGCCCGAAGTTACAATCCGTATGACCCACATTGTCTTGTGAAAGACCACTACATGAGAGTACAATTTAACTGGATCCACAGGGCATGTCATTGGGAAGAGGAAAACCCATGGAGATATTGTCACAGCTTCTCCAGACTCAATGAACCGGTCGGACTCGCTGTGGAATGGGTAGCGAAGCAGAATCTCGAAGAGCACCAAAAGTAGAAGTAGTAGAGGTAAACATACGAGTGTGCGATAAGGGCAAGAAGAAGATTATCAACAACATGGAGGAAGAGAAAATATGCAAGTTCTAAGCAGACCCACTTGTGAAAAAAGTAGCTTTGGAAATAGAGGCGAAGAGGCAACAACGCGACAATAGAAACACACAAAGGTAAAGAGAGAAACGAAGAATGGAGGAAACAGAGAAGGAGTTGAACGAGTTGAAGGAGCAACTCCAGAAGGAAAAGGAGTTGCACATACAGGAGTAGGAAGCGCAATAGGAACATGTCTAGAAGGGGGTGCAACTTGTATAGACAAATGAAACTGCACTCATACAGATAGTATACTCATCAGAACATTTGGCACCAGGCAGATAGGGTGAACCATCGCAGGAGCATGACTTCACTTAGGTGATAGAGCAAGCACTTGAATAGATGGATAAGGATATGGAGCAACAAGAGTCATAGCAAGACATCGACCTCATGCCTCACCACCAAGAGGTCGACCTACCAAATTTACTGCATCCGGAAGAGGAGAAAGTCCCAAACAACCAAGGAGACACTGAGATCCTTGGAGATCAGCCAAAAGGAGAGATGCACAACATCTCATTCGACGAGTCTCAACATAGAGTTTTTCAATCTCACAGAGTGTCGACTCCAGAGGATCATACATATCCTGCGCAATTTGAGGAGCGAGTGATCATGTCTGATGTGCGCAAACATCCAACATCATTGGCCAATGCTACCAGAGCATATGCTGAAGCCACTAGCTCGAGTGTTCACTTCCTGATAGCTGAGAACAAATGAATGACTAAGGAGTTGCAGACGACCAAGCAAGGAGGAGAATTGGTTACAACATCCGCCCAAGAAGAATTGAAGAAGGCAATATTGGATGAAGTATTGTCCTTTGACACAGTCATGCGAGCGTTATATTCCAAGTTTGGTACCGTGCATAAGGTAGTTGTCCATGTCAACGATTGGCAGCAATGATGTTCTAGAAGAGCATGTATCTTGTCGAACGTGCACGCTACTGTTGATTACATGCAAACATGGATGATGAGATACAAGGGAGACCCATTACACTTTCTTAAGATGATGAAACCCAGAGCGGTCGAGTTGAAGGCATGCATCCAGAGTAAGATCCGGATCTATGAAGATCTCCCGCAGCTCCTCACTAGTCTACAAGCTTCCCATGCACGTGTATTCAAGAGCATGGATGTTGTTGTGCGTGCACATTTGATCCCATCTATTGGGACACTCACCCAAGAGAAGACAAAGGCACAAGTCCGACTGGAGCTTGACTCATACTTTGATGAGTTGATCTTCATAGCCACTAGCCCACACTTGGTGATCGGTGTAGACACCATGCACAAGTATGTTGTTTGCCTGACTGCACTCAAGACAATGATGTGCATGCTATCAGACGAGTTGGATAGAGGAGTCCGAGTAGTGTACCCGGATGCTATGGAGGCAAGAGTTCATTTCCAGAAAGATTTCGCCTTAGAGTACATGGACATCATCGTGGACTACCGAGCTTGGCATCAGTTCGCTACTGTCAACCACCGTGAGGATGTCGAAGAGATGGTCTTCCACAAATTTTCCGAGTCATAGTGATGTCTTGCGTGGCTTGCTCAAGCCTATTTTGTCTCACATGGGTACATGTGCAGATTGTATGTAATGTCTTGTCAAGTGTAAGTTCAAGCGTCGATAGTTGGATGTAACAGTCATAGAGTACATGAAGAGTCATGAGGGTAGATGAACTGTCACAAAGGGGAATCTCAAGGGCCACCCCACCCTTTGCTATATATAGTCCCTCATAACTCATTGTAGAGACTTTTGGTCCACCAAGATTCCAATAGGAGTATCTTAGAGAAAGCTTGGAAAATATTGTAATGAGCCTTGGCTTCTCCACTGCACAGAGCTAGTATATCTCTTTAGAGGAGTAGGCGACAGTGAATGTAACGTTCCGCTGTCGGAACTAGTGTTTGGACATGGATGTATTGTATGACTAGAACTTACACTTCTTAATATAACAAAGCCAACACGTTTCATGCATATGTCATATTGTATTTCAGCTATCTTGTTTACTCTAAATGATATATGTAGTTGTTTTCTTACGCATGCGTGTGTAGCTATTTTCTGTAATATATGTATGAATATTTTGAAATGTGTTGTTGGTTTAACCATCACTTTGGATTACTAGCTTACTTTCCTTCCATGCTGCGATGCATCTTTGCTCATGTATTCCCTTCTTAACTTTGCGTTGTCACAGGTTTCCAAGGGGTGCACTCACCTCACCCTCTGTGCATTAGAACCACTCATGCACCTTCCTTGACTTACCACATATGTCACACCCTTGCTACCAACAGGGATATCTTACTTGCCTTTGTGCGAAACCGCAGTCAAGGCAATACCGTACAACCCAATGTTGGGACTCCTATGGAAAACGGTTTGAGGTCTAATTGGGACTTCTTACCGTGGAGATCCCTTGACATGTTGGCGGGTCCAACACCTTTAACACTAACTTATCTTGTCATGTGCATAAACTTAAGAAAACCCTATCAAGAACACATACATTCCTACAATATTTATTAATAAAACAACATGGTTTCATTATCTTTAATCCGTAATGTTCACATGCATTCTTCTCTAAGAAATATCACGACTTCTTTCTCTTTTATGTGCAGGGTTCATACCTAATCTTTGCAAGAAAAATGACTCGGGTAATTAGTTGTCTTCCACACAGAAGCCATGAACATTCTCCAAGAAATGCACAACAAATATTTTCAAGAAGACAAATGTATTTAAACTATGCTCATGCACATTAGAACCATGAAAGTTCTCCAATTTTTTTTACACAACATAGAATGCAAACACATACTTTCTTTTCCAAGGATATTAGTAAAAATAATTTAACTTCCACACACAAATCCTTGCAGTCTTTCAATACAATAACAAGTCTTCTTTATCCTTTTGTGTACAAAGTTCCTATATATTCGTTTTCAAGAAGATTTAGCTAAGTTACTTAACTTTATGCATTATTATTTTCTCTTTAAGAAAAAATATACATATACCATATTTTCTTTTCAAGAAATTAAACGCATAGTAATTATATATATCTATATCTATATATATAGAGTCAAGAAAACAAAAGCATAATAGCTATCATTTTATAGATGCAAACCATATAAACTTGTCCAAAAGAGAGTAACGTAATGGTTACTATTCTTGCACACAATGTACATTCTTTCCAAAAGAAGGCTGTCAAAATATTTATGCAGTTCAATCTTTAAAGCAAAGATATAAATACTTATCTCTATTATCATTTTTTTCCTTTCTCTGAACTCTCTTCTTAATCTTTATTGTGATTTCCTCTTTTGTCTGAGACAACATCCCTGTCGGACTAACCCATTATTTATATGCGTAGTGCTGGAGAAGGAATTATTGGTCCAAACGAACAGGCCTGTCGTGCAACATCGACCTCGGCTACGTATTATTTCTGTCAGATGCATGCTCGGTTTTAATTTTCTGTTGTTTCCATTGGCATTCTTCTCCTTACTGTTTTTTTAGCCCCATCCCCATAGCTCTTTTTTGTTTTTTTCCATACTACTGTGCAGTAGAAGGTTGACAATCAATTATAACGTAATTTCAAACAGTGGGGTAAATTGTTATTAGGTTAACTATTGGCAAATCGGTCAATAACCGATTAAGATAAATATTATAATAGTTTAAGTGTTTGAATCAATTTATGCATTTAAAAATACAATTTAAACAATGAAAAATTACACATGGTGTATGGTGTCTGTGCAGAAACAAAGCCATGTGCTTTAAAAGAAGTTTACATATCAAGAGCTGTGATCTCTCTCCTACTTATATATTTGTGGGTAAGATGAATCTACCTTAGTTTACTAGGGTAGCGCTATAATAAGCGTCAAAGGATAATGCGCCTTAAAAGAAGTTTACATATCAAGAGTTGTGATCTCTCTCCTACTTGATATATTTGTGGGTAAGATGGATCTACATTGGTTTACTAGCCTAGTGCTATAATAAGCATCAAAACACTTACTTTGTGATTCATTTCACAATGCCAAAACACTTACCTCGTGATTCATTTCACAATGCCAAGATTAAAAAATTCTTAAAATTAACTAAATTATAATTATAAATAAGTTTGGTAAATACTATGGACTAATATAATGGTTTATCAATATCACATGCCCAAAAAGCCATAATCCGTTTTATATTCCATATGACATTTATTTTAAATTAATTGATTTTAAATTAACTAAATTATAATTATAAATAAGTTTTGGTAAATACTATGGACCAATATAATGGCTTATCAATATTACATGCCCAAAAAGCCATATTCCATTTTATATTCCATATGACATTTATTTTAATTAATCAATTTAATTAAAATGGTAAATAGAGCATAACTACTTTTCAGATAAATCTTAACCTTTGATTTATGATGACTATAATATTTTTGTCCAACCAAAGATTTTTGTTCAATCAGAGATGTGTAATTCCTTCAGTGCGCAACTTAGTGTTGACATGCGTACATTTTAAAATAAAAATAAAAATATTTACAACTGAGCATAAATGAGATGTTGTAAATATATTTCACTTTCACCCATAAATAAAATATTTCAATGTGAATGACATAATTTTACATCAATTTTAAAGAGATCTATAAAGTAACTAAAAAAACCTTTTATTTTTTATATTTTTGAAAAATATTTATTAACTTCATAAATAAATTAAAATTAACCTTAATAAAATAGAAATAAAGTTAAAAAAATATTGTTCACCATAACTAAATTGTCAAATGTTTAATTGAAAGTAAACAAAATTCATTTACTTTATAATTGTTAATATAAAATTAATATATATCATTTCAAAATATAATTAATAATAATAAACTTCATGTAAGTTATAAATAAAATATTTCAATGTCAACCATGTATATATTATATATGGTTTAAAAAAAATATGTATATATTATATAAAGCAATTAAAAAAAAATATTTTCAAGTTATCATTTTACCTGAGAAAGATTTTGAGAGATTGAGGGCGGGGGAAAAACTGCGATGGCGAGGGTTTCTGTGAGGGAAAATGCAATCAAGCTCCGCGATGGTGTTGGCACGAGCAATAACGGAGAGAAGGCCCGCATGAAGAAGACAGCCTGGAAGTCGACTGGCGAGAAGGCACCGTGGAAGCAGATTGTAACGAAGGCTGCGTTGAAGTCTGTCCTAGCGACGGGAGGAGTAAAGAAGCCTCACCGACTCAAGTTCAGTACCGTTGTCCTCCGTGGGATCCGAAAGCACCAGAAGAACACTGAGTTATTCCCCTTCCAGCGCCTGGTGAGGGTGATTGCCCAGGATCTCAATACCAATCTGAGGGTTCAAACTGCTGTCGTCCTTCTACAATCGGAGGAGAGGAGCTTCTGAAGGCTATTCGAAGCTTTCTAGTAGTAGGGCGATTAGATCTAGTGCCTCGGGCAGAGCTAAAGCCAAGATCTGGAAACAAATCTATCTTTTTTGCCACAGATTCCTCTTGCCATAGATCAGCTGCAGATGGGTTCTTCAAGGCAAGGCAGATCCACAACCATTTCAATGAGATCAAGGTTTTACACAGATCTGATGCAGATCTGGATGGGTCGGATCTGGAAAGTATCGAAGCCACTTCAGTGGAAAGGGAGGACCAAAAAACTGGCCCCTGGACACAGATCGCCAGCTATGACGAGAAAACTCCCAAGCGCTTTCAAATTTTCATTAGAACACCCACGGGGAATACAACACTGACTTGGGTTTATGCTACAGACAATGTAATAGATTTGAAAAACAACATTGCCAATCAGATCGGCTACTCGGCTGACAAGCAACACTTATTAGCAGGGGGTAGTTCGCTACAGGACTCCAGATCCATAAAGGACTACAAAGTCAAAACAGGATCTACAATCATTCTCAATATGAGACTAAGAGGAGGTGCAGCAACAAGCAAATCAATAGAAGGAGGAAGCAGATCCAAATCAAATCACGACCCGGATCTACACCAGCAACACAAAAGTGAAGGAACATCTTACAAGAATATTTTACAAGGAGGGAAAGCTTCTCCAACAATTCCAAAGCAGGTTGGTTCAGAACCAAGTCCATACATAGTGGAGCAAATGCAGCAAACCCCAGAACTAACAATCGATACAGCAGAAGCATAAAAGGTATGTTGCAACTATGAGAAACTAGCCATCATATGCTGTTTTAACGGATTTTGGCCCAAAATCTTGGATTTGTTTCACTGGATATTCACAAAATGGTCTACGGACTGTGAGATCCACCTCTGTTCCAAAGGGTTTTTTATAGTTAAATTCCAATCATCAGAAGTTAGAGATCTTGTGATTCAAGAAGGACCTTGGTTCTGGGGATCTTCGGGTCTCTTTATAACTCCATGATTCCCGAAATTTGATGCAAATACCTTCGTAGTATCTAAAATTCCTGTATGGGTACGTCTTCATAATCTCCCTATCCATTTTTGGGACCAAAAAACACTGGCAAGCATAGGGAACGCCATAGGTAAATATATCAAAATGGATACACAAAGAACAGATGAAAGAATTTTTGCTTTTGCACGCATATGTGTGGAAGTAGATCTCAGTAAAGGATTACCAGGAAACATTAAACTAAAACACAAAGACCGCAGCTGGATGCAGTCATTATATTATGAAAATACAGCCTTCAGGTGCAGAAAATGTCGGCAAACGGGACATCTCCAAAATGCATGTCCAGAATACAAAAAGAACAGTCGCAGAAAGAAGAAAACTGGCAACCAACAAAAGGGATGGAAAATTATACATTCAGATTCGAACGAGGAGGAAGAATATGAAGAGGAAGAACCAGTTCCAAATGAAACAGAAATTCAGAAGACTCCTACACAAGAGACCATGGAATCACAATCCGGAAAGAATTCAAACCCAATGGAAATAAGTGGAACCAAAAGGCAACATTCATCAAACACCTCTGATTCAGACAAGGAAAACCCCACACCCAACGATGAAAATCCACTTCAAATTGTTCCCATAAATCCGTCCCAAGGAGAATGGCGAAAGGTCAAGAAGAAAAAGGGGAGGAAGTCATGATCCCCCCATTGTCAGCGCTTTTGTTCTAGCTGTGATCTTTTTCACTTGAAGTTTTGTCTTAATTTTTCTTTTTTATGAGTTTATCACCGTTGACAGACACTGGCCGAAATTTCCTCATGTGAGGAGGCCGTGTATTTGCTTAGTGGTGCCTTTAAAATTTTGGCTGGACTGAATATTCTCATCCAGTGAGCTCTATGATAGAGCAAATAGAATACTTCGACATATACTTGTAACTTTTTATCCTGGTAATAAAAAGTTCACTTTTTTCTTTGGAAAAATAAATAAATAAAATAAAAATAAAAATTATTTTAAAACATTTCAAGTAGTCTTACTTTTCTACATTTTGGTCTTTTTTTAGATATATATTTTTAGGTCAACTTTGTTTAAAATCGAACAAACATTGTTCAAATTGAAAGCGTAAGCTATTTGAACTATATAGTGCAAATTGAAAGCATAAGTTATTTGAACTATATAGTCCAAGTGTTAGGTCATATTTTTCAAGGCATTAAAAATTACACATGGTGTGTGTAGGCAATTTTTGCGAGGCGTTCATTCAAAAGTGCAATTTAAACAATGAAAAATTATATATGGTGTGTCTATAGGAATAGTATAGATCCATTTTAATCATTGATCGATCAAGCACCCAAAATGATAAGAATTAAATCTTTGGACGTGATAATATTAATATTTTTCTTTACACGTTAAAAATACCAATCTTCCTCCATGGTTTTACCAGACCCGAAAAGAGAAGCGAGCCAAAAACCGATCATTGCTATTTAGCTTCCTGTGTTTTGTTCCTATATACCTCTTTGTCTTCTTACTCCTGAGTAAAGCATAGCTCCTTTAGGTTGCTCGGCGACATTGCAAGCCAATCCATCCAAACTATATTATCCGTACACCTGACCCCTTGGTTGGCCAGGATATCAGCCAACTTGTTGGCTTTTCTACGCACATGGATGAATCTAAGAGTGCACAATCCTTGAAGATGTCCTTGAATTTTCTGGAGAACCTGGATTAGCCTCCAATGTTTTGAAACTTTCTTTGGCCCTGTTCCATGACTGATTCTTTTGGCTGCGTTGATGACTAACACTAAATTAACTTCTATTATTACATTTTGGCAATTGTTTTATTTTAGAAATTCCAGGCCTTGTTCCAATGCCGTTAATTCAACCATGTTGTTGGTGGATTTTCCTAGATGCCCATAGAAGAGGGAGATAATGCTTCCATTTTCATCCCTAAGCACCCCTCCAAAGCCTGCTATGCCCAGATTTCCCTTTGAAGCCCCATCTAGGTTATACTTTAAAAAGCCTTCCGGGGGAGGATTCCAGAACTCCTTACCCGGTTCCCTCATGTTTATTTTCATGTCTATACCTTGCATGCTCAGCCCCTGCATGCCTAATTGCCTGAGAATTGAAGACTCTGCTTCTGAGGGAGGATTTTTTGGGAGATCCCTAACTGTAGTGTTGACTGTCTCCTTAAGCTATTTTGAGATTTGCTCTAACAGTCGAAGAGTGGACCTCTTCTCTTCTTTGAAAATTCTTTTGTTGCACTCTTTCCACACATTCCATATGATGAAACTTGGTAACAGAGCCCAGGTTGAGTTAAGAATGTCATGTTCCAAGAAATTATTCCTCCAATTGGTCAAGGTATTTGTGATGCTGTCTTTGTCTCTATCCGACTGTCTAAAGATGTTGGCAAAGAAATCCCATAATGTGGAAGTGAAAATGCAGCTATTGAGAAGGTGTTCTAAGGTCTCCTCTTGAACTTCGCAAAGCTGGCATCTGGAGGGTCCTAGAATACCTTTCTTCCTGATATTATCCCAGGTTAAGATTTTTCTATGGTGAACTAGCCACATAAAGAGTTTGATCTTCATCCAGCCCTTGTGCCTCCATAGCTTTTGCCAAGTTCTATCCGTAGCTTTGGATTCCATCGCAAGGAGAATCCCTTTAGCTTCCTTAATGTTAAATCTGCCTTTGTTGTTACTGCCCCATCTTAGTTGATCCTGCCCTTCTGTCACTAGTATCATCCTCTGATCCAACAACTTCTTAAGGGTCTTTGCTTTACTGTTCAGGTTTCTATTATCTCTAACTTCTATTTCCTTCCATATTCTCCATTTTTCTATGTTGTGACAATGCCCCTAAAAGTCCTTGACTTTCCTTAAACTTTGTTGGTTTGTCTCCTGTTTGAGGCCCATAAAATCTTCTATCAAAAGAGTTGGTTCTTGTTGCCATTTGTCCTCCCAGAATAGTGCCAGATCTCCATCTTTGGTTTCCTAGAAACAATTTTTTTGGACAACCTCTCTGTTTTCCCAGGCCTTATTCCAAATGTGCGAGCCCTTTATATTTCCAGACATTCTTATGATATCATGAGGAAGCCAGGCACTAGCATATTTTTCCTTCCAAATGCTTGCCCATTGAGCCTTAGGATCCTTCACCCATCTCCACCAAAGTTTGGCCCCTAGAACTTTACTTAGAATTTTTGTATCATCCAATCTGAGGCCTCCTTGTTTCTTGGGTTTACAAATCTTGTCCCATGAGACCAAAGCCCATTTTTTTCTTGTTTCCTCTTTTCCCCAGAGAAAATCTCTTTGGATGTTTCTAAATTGCTGTAAAACTTCTTTTGGCGCTGGGAGAGTTGATAACATGAAGACAGGGATAACTTGTAGCACTGCCATTGTGAGAACCAGTCTACCCGCTAGATTTAGAGACCTGTTTGCCCATTTCCTGACCTTGTCTTGCATCTTGATGATTAACGGTTCCCATAAGCTTTTGAGCATAGGTTTAGCCATTAGAGGAACTCCCAAATACTTAGAGGGGAGAGAGTCTCTTTGAAATCCAAGGATTCTAGAGACATTTCTCTGGATGGCTATATGAGTATTAAAGAAAAAAAAATTGATTTGGAAAGATTGACTTCCATACCTGAAGCTGAAGCAAAGTCTTTCAAAATTTGTTTGTAAGCTAGCGCTTCTTTGATCGTGGGAATTCCCTGTAACATAGTATCATCTACAAACTATTGATGTGTTAGTGCTAGTCCATTTTCCAAAAGTTGTAGTCCTTGAATTTTTCTGGTAGCTCTAGCAAATTTGATGGACCACCCCAGCCCTTCCATCATGAGGATGAAGAGAAAAGGTGAGCGGATCTCCCTGTTTGAGACCTCGAGAAGGCAGAAAAAGCTCAAAGGGTGAGCCATTAATTAAAATTGAAAAGCTAGAGGAAGTCACCAGGGCCATAACCCATCTGATCCAATTATGGTCAAAGCCAAACGCACCAAGTACTTTCTTGATGTATGCCCAACTTAATTTATCATAAGCTTTGGCTATGTCCAATTGCATTATCATCCCTGATTTCCTTTCACTGGTCAACGAGTGTACCACCTCATGTGCTTGTATGATGTTGTCTAAGATTTGTCCGCCCTCCACATAACCTGATTGTTCCCCCGAAACTAGCAAAGGCAATAGGGTTTTAAGTATGTTGGCCACAACTTTGGAAATTATCTAATAAACAACGTTGCATAAAGCTATAGGTCTGTACTTCTCTGGATTTTGTGCATTATCCTGCTTCGGAATAAGGGAGATAAAGGAGGTATTGAGAGCCCTCAAAATGGTTCTGTTTCGTCTGAAGTCTTCCACAACCCTTATAATATCCTCTTTGACAATACTCCAGCAAGCTTTGAAGAATTCTACATTGAAACCATCTGGACCCGGAGCCTTACCATTTTTCATTTCCTTGAGGACCTCACAAACCTCTTTTTCAGTAACTGGTCTGTTGAGATTACCATTATCCTCTCTGGACACCAACTTGGGGATACGTCTTTGATGAAAGGATCCCTATCTAGAGTGTTTTCCGGAGCTATACCTCAGAAGTGCTTAACTAACACTGCTTCGATCTTCTCATGGGATTGATGTGTCCGCCCTTCCTCATCCTTGATCGAAGAGATTCTGTTGTAAGTCTTGTTTGCTATAGTGGTTTTATGGAAAAATTTAGTATTTCTCTCTCCTTCTTTTAGCCATTGAATTCTTGATTTCTGTTTCCAAAAAATTTTCTCTTGATGGCACATCCTTTCCCACTCCTGGTGATGTTTCTCAACTTGGTCATTTTTTTCCTTGTTAAAACCTTCCTTGATTAAAACTTGATTGAGCTCCAATATTTTTGTTTCCAAATCTCTTCTTCCTGCAAAAATATTACCAAATTCATTTTTATTCCAGGCTTTAAGCTTCAGTTTGATGAACTTTAATCTTTTGTGAAGCAGGAACATAGTTGATCCTTGGGTTTGCAGATCCTCGACCCACCATTCTTCGATGTTACTGAGGAATTCTGGGTGAGAAAGCCACATGTTTTCAAATTTGAAAGGTCTATTTCTTGGGGTGCCTATTCCTTTGATTTCCATTTGAACCGGTCAGTGATCTGAGCCTCGGAAGGGAAGAATTCCAACTATTATTTCCTTATCTATAAGCATGAGATCCTCAGAGATCATTAATCTATCTAACTTGGAGGCTACTTGAGAGTCACCTCCTCGTTTATTGTTCCAAGTGCAACAACCATTGTTTGTCTCAATATCAACAAGGTTCATGTTTTCTGAAAAAATTTGGAAGGCTAAGGAATCTTTTTTTAGAGTTCTTGTGCCTCCTTTTTTCTCCGATAGAGATATTGATCATATTGAAGTCTCCTCCTCGGACCCAAGGTAGTCCTGCATTTCTGGCTCTTAGATCCACTAGAGAGTCAATGAACTTGATTTTGTCATCTAACCTTTGTGGGCCATAAACATTCGTGACTAGATAAGTTTCCCTGGCTCCTACTGGCTGTATAACAACTGATAAATAATTCCTGGAAGCCTCCACATCAATAATACTAATTTTTTGGGGATTCTAGAGAGTGAGGATGCCTCCTGCTATATTTTCTGCTTTAACTTCTAGAAACTCAAATCTACTGAGCCATTTACTATGGATTTTTCTTAATTTCTGAATGGAACATTTTGTCTCTTGGACAAAAATTATGTCTGGAGCTTCCTGTTTCATTCTATTATTCATCATTCTCTGTTTTCTCTTGCTACCCAACCCTCTAATGTTCCAAGTTGTGAACTTCATAATTAAAGATTGGTAAAGGAGTAACTGGTTAGGTCTTTCATCTTACTTGAGTTCACCATAAGCTTTCCACATTCCATTAGTAGCTCGTTTTGTTTTTTCCGACCTCTTTTTTTCCCTGGATTTCTCGGTGCTAACGCTGGAGTCATTTTCGTTGCTTTCATCTCGTCGTTGCTCTGCCTTTCAATGTTCTTTACACCCTCTGAACCCTTTGCCTGGGTTTTCCATAAGAATAGCTGCTGAATCTGATTGAGCTCTTCTTGTGGTAGTGATTCTACCCCTCCAGTAGTTCCCTGAGCCAAGAAGCCTTCTAGATCTAGGTTTTCTCTGTCCAGAATCTCCTGCAGCTCATTGTCCTCCATATCCATATCACTTTGGGTCATATCCTGATCCATTTCCAGCTCTGATTCATTCAACATAATCCCCTTCTGTTTTTCATTTTCCTTTGTCTGATCTCTTTCTTTATTCTCTTCCTGCTTCACATTCTCTTCAGTCATAGCTTGATCTTCTACTATTATTTCTTCCTCCTCTTCAAGAACTTGCAACTAGTTCTGGCTGCTCGTTTTACCTTCAACCTGATGTTGTTTTATCCCTTTTTTCCCACTTTTTCCTTTATGAACTACTTTGTGAAAGTTCTCTGAGTCTTTCTTTGCGTTCATCTTGCTTTTGTTCTCTGCTAGACTGAGGTGGTAGTCTCTTAGAAGGTGTCCATGTTCATGGCATCTACGACATCTAAAAGGAATATGTTCATAGTCTATTGTTTGCATCCATAAACCTCATCATAAACCTCCAAGATGACTTCATCTGGGAGAGCTCCGGATAGATCCATTTCAACATAGATTTTCAATTTTTGCACTTTAAAAGAAGTTTGCATATTGAGAGATCTTATGCTAGTAGAATATCATGTATATTCCATAATAATATATCTATATTAAGACGAATCTATGTTAGTAGAATATTCCATGGAAGTAAAATCTTTATCATCCACCAAACAATTATTGATAATTAAATTAAAATTCTGAAACTTCTAGAGTAGCATATTCTATGGAAGTCAAATCTTTATCATCCACCTAGCAATTATTGATAATTAAATTAAAATTCTGAAACTTCTAGAGTAGCATATTCCATGAAAGTCAAATCTTTATCATCCACCTAGCAATTATTGATAATTAAATTAAAATTTTGAAGTTTCTAAAATAATTTAAGTAGGCCATAATTTCACCTTCAAAATATAGATTTTTTCGATTGAAATTTTTGAAAATCTATATTACATATATCAAATTATAAAATTTAAAATTCCTGACTTTATTTGTAACCTCAAAATCCAAACTACACTTCTGAATCAAAATTTTAAAAAACAAAAAAACATGAAATTCTGGTGAAAAGATTACCATCTCCCCACATTGCCACCTCATTACACTACGCCCCTTAAAACAAACATTATCTATCATATTTTATTTTAAATTCTTTAAAATATCATTTTCATTGATTACAGTAATCAACTGAACTGCTCTTTTGACATTTCTTAAAAGGGACTCAAAATTTTGGGCTGATATTTTTTTGACCTTTCTTGAATGGTTGATCTGTCAGAGAATTTATCCTCATCCTAAACACTCTGACACGGCTTACCAGTATTGATATTGGTATTGATATCTGACTTCAAGTTGCGTTTTTTTTCAGCTAAAGGACAATGTTCCAAGCAAGTTAAACAGCGATATTGATATTTTCAGTTAAAGGCCAATGTTCCCAGCAAAAAGTTTTGAGTAGCAATCACAGAGTATCATATTGGAGAACTTGATTTGTTTTATTTTGATTAAAATAAGTGGAGTATCAGAGTGGAGCATTTTATTCGTTTTATTTTGATTAAAATAAGTGAAGCATCTTTGATTAAAATAAGTGGAGTATCAGAGTGGAGCATTTTATTTGTTTTATTTTGATTAAAATAAGTGAAGCATCAGAGTGGAATCTTAGTTGTTTTATTTTGATTAAAATAAGTGAAATCATGATCAAATTAGTGATATTTTAATTTTTTAGAGATTTTTTTTGTGATTATTATATTAAATTTATTTGTCTGATACATTTAGAATTAACCAGTGTGGTTCATCGTCAAGACAATTGTTCACTTTCGTTGATTCCAATTTTGATTATCGACAAATAAATTTTAATGTGGTTGATTCGAATTTTGATGGTTAATTCCAAACCGGTCAATAAATGAATTTTACTGTGATTGATTCAAATTTTGATATGATATTGACAAATGAATTTTGATGCAATTATCACCAAAAATAAGTCTATATCATATAATTAGGAAAATAAAAGCAATTAAACAGTTCCTTGTCAACAAGGTAATTTTACAATCACTGTAAGTGTTATTGTCAGAGGAATCTCTGGAAACTATTTGAGCGCACGCAGCAATGGAAGAGAATAACTCATCCCCATTCAGCCATTTTGTTGGAAATGGATGAGTTGGTCTCCACGGATGCTCTGTTAGGTGGCTTTGTTGGAGATGGATCAGTTGATCTCCATGGACGCTCTGTT
The DNA here is from genome assembly GCA_000404065.3 of Pinus taeda. NCBI lineage: Eukaryota > Viridiplantae > Streptophyta > Pinopsida > Pinales > Pinaceae > Pinus > Pinus taeda. The sequence goes on along the minus strand of APFE031259930.1, from coordinate 291,477 downwards.
AAGAGAGCTCATACTGGTCGATGGAAAGCATCACTCTTCATAATTGGTATCAATTCATTTCCATTCTTTTGTCTTACACATTTAATTGTGCTGCAGTAGTTGTTGTGTTTGGTCCATATGTTGTATGATCAACATCTGGATTTTATTCTCACATTCAATTGTATTGTAAGAGCTATTTTGTTTGGTCCACATGTTTTATCAACATCTTCACAGGAGTGGAGATAGCAGAAAGGTTAGCTTATGCAGGCATTCTTGCAAACTTGGTGATTTACCTCACAGATGTTAAGCATGAGAGCACTGCTGCTGCTGCAAAGAATGTGAATGTCTGGAATGGTGTGGCATCCATGCTTCCATTCGTTGGAGCTTTTGTTGCAGATTCATATTTGGGTAGATATTGGACCATTACCCTGTCTTCTGTCGTATATTTGATGGTTAGTATTTTTCTTTTCCTTTTCAAAGTGTTTCTATAAACATATTCTGAGCGGTTTGAGTGGCCTTCCTTCTGCTTAGGTATAAGGTCTGAGAGTTAACTATGTGGCCAAAACCATCTGGGATATGCATCTAATCTTATTCCTTTGAAACCCCTGTTAAACAACTAAGGTAGACCGCAGCTAACGGATTTTCGTACTTTTCTTTTGCTTTGACTCTTTGCTGAAGAAACATACCCTAAGTGTACGCCGAATCTCATCCTTTGAAACTCATGCTATACAGCTAGGGCATACAGCATCTAGACATTGGTAAGTGATTTCCTTTTTGCCTTTTCCTTTCTCGGAAATGTTTCAAGAAACGAGGAGTTTGACTGGACTTCCTTCTATTCAGATGCCAGGTCTGAGAGATAAGGCCTAAACGACCCAGAATTTGCACCTAATCAATGTCCCATCCTTCGAAATTCATGCCCTACAGCCAGGGCAAACCGCAGCTAAAATGGAACAGTAACTGAAAACTTAGCAGTTAATGAACCTCATATTGCAGCATGGAACCTTACCTGATTGCTCCAGGATTATGTCAGGACCAACCCACTAAAGCTGACATGGACGCTAGTTTCCACGAATCGATCTTGAAGGACAAACCCTTTGTTAGCGCCAGCGTTGATCACACCTTATTGGATTGATCTTTCAGGATCTGGCACCCCACTGGCCTTTTTTCTCATGTTCTAACATTAAGAAATTGATAACTCTGTATATGTACAATTGTTTGCCAATGAATTCGTGCAAACTTTGGTGGATACAAGAAGGTTTTGCTATATATTTGGGCGAATTAAACCCCTATCTAAAAGGACAACAGGGTTTGAAAATAGTTTCTGCTTTAACCTCGTGAATGGAGCCCGAATAACAAACACTGCATGAAATGGGTTGTTACAGGGATTAATTTTGGTCACTTTATCGGCCTCTTTGAGAAGTTTGAATGGTATTGGGATTTTCTTCTTCTCGATCTACCTGGTTGCTCTGGGGCAAGGAGGCCACAAACCCTGCTTAGAAGCATTTGGTGCAGATCAGTTTGAAGAGAACGACCCGGTAGAGAAGAAGCATAAGAGTTCATTCTTCAACTATTGGTATTGTGGTATTTGCATTGGTACTCTTATAGGAGTCACTGTACTCACGTATATTCAAGACGATATTGGATGGGGTCTGGGATTTGGCATTCCCGCTCTGACTATGGCAATAGCACTGTTTATCTTCTTGTGTGGGACAAGATTTTACCGGCATAAACTGCCCAGTGGTAGTCCTCTCACTCGAATTATCCATGTCTTTGTTGCAACGTTTCACAAGTGGAATGTTTCTACTTCTCATCAAGAAAAAAGCGAAGTAGCTGCAGCCGCAGAAAGAGAAGATTTGAAGTTTGGGTCAAGAAGACAGTATATGCTTACTAATCAGTTTAGGTAAGCTCTCACTGGTCACAGTCGGTTTGCAAATCGAATTTATTGGACTCACAGTTGCTTTACCATGTGACATGGTAGTTGCTGAAGCTCTTGGTTGTTGAAATAATCATATTGCAGAAAGTGGGGTGGGGTGTACTGACAATTTAGTTTTTAGATATATAGGGTAGGGTATCTCTAATTCCTAACCACGGCTAAGGTGCAATGAGTCCCCAAGTCCTATTTCTGTTCCGTTTCAGTCTTGATATTATTGCTTCTTGTTGGTTGTACTCTGTTGTTTTCAGTTTTAAATGAACCACGAGATTTGTGATGGATATCCTCATTCTTGAGTTTCAGGTTTCTTCACAAAGCCACAGTTGAAGATGAATTAGACTACGAGTGCAAAACAACCCGTAATTGGCGACTATGCACAGTCCAAGAAGTTGAAGAGGTGAAAGCTGTCCTTGGCCTGACACCAATTTGGATGACATGTTTGATATTCGGGGTTGTCTTTGCACAATCTTCAACATTTTTCACAAAACAAGGCGCCACAATGGATAGAAAGATTGGAAAACATTTTGAGATCCCTGCTGCAAGCGTACAGTGTTTTATTAGCCTTACTCTCATTCTCCTGTTGCCTATCTATGACCGCATCTTTGTTCCGATTGCAAGAAACTTGACAGGGAATGAACGTGGTATAACATTTCTGCAGAGGATAGGGACTGGCATGGTTATCTCCATTCTGTCAATGATTGTTGCTGCGTTGACAGAGATCAGAAGAGTCAAGGTTGCAAAGGAAAATGGACTCATAGATATGCCCAATGCAACAATTCCATTGAGCATTTTTCTGCTGCTTCCACAATATATCTTATTTGGCATAGCTGATGTATTTACAATGGTAGGAATGCAAGAGTACTTTTATGATCAGATGCCAGACACTATGAAAACCCTTGGTATAGCTGTGTATTTGAGTGTTTTAGGAATTGGTAATTTCCTGAGCAGCATCCTTATTTCAGTTACTGAGAAGCTTAGTTGCAGAAGCAAGGGGAGTTGCTGGTTCGTAGACAACCTGAACAAAGCACATTTAGACTACTTTTATTGGCTTCTAGCATCTCTGAGTGCAATCAACACTTGTATTTACATTTTCTTAGCTAACTGCTATGAGTACAAAAATGCCCAAAACAGTATTTCCGATCAGGAGGAATCCTGCAGGGAAGAGAATGGTTAAGGCTTTTTTATATATACAAAGTGGCATGACTATTATGCAAGACCTTGCAAAGGTATGAACAATATATATTATGGTAGTCTGATTGCTATGTCAACAAAAAAAAAATTATATGATGAACGATTCTTTGTAGCAGCAGGAGGGGTGTCTAACGCACAACAACATGGATATCGTACAACCCATTCTATAGCTTATGAAGGATCAGTTACTTCTCATGCATTCATATTGAAACACACCAATTTTCAGTTAGAAGTTATCTTGGGGATTCTTCTGCAACAGAAGAAACATATAACAACACTTGAATCTGAATTAAAGGAACATGGAAGAGTTATTGGTGAATTAGTTTACAAATGGCAATTGGGTGTATATATGGTGGCTCAAGCCTCCTCTGAAGTCTGTACATTCCATTATTCTATATTCATTTTTTAAATGCATAGAAGCAATAACTCAACAAAGACACCAACCAGTTCAGCAAACCCACAAGGTGGGCAACATTAATCTTTCTAGTCTTGTTATCCATTAGTACCCATGTTTTCTAAAGTTAAATGCTATCAAGACAATTACTATAGAATATACATTTATTATTTTGTTAGAAGTGTTTTGTATCTAAAGTACTGTTAGGCCTATAATCTTAGGCTGATATGTAACATTCCACGGGTATGTAAGCTAAAGAATAATTCTCCCTCTTGCGGAGAGCAATATCTAAGATAGATTGTAATGTTCTGTAATGTTTATTCTAATTTAAATAGGTTATAATTTTTTCTTAAAATTAATAGAAATTTCTGTATAAATTTAGCGGAAATTTTTTAAAATCTGGGTTACAGGTATCAAGCTTCAAGATTTTGGGTGCGTTAAGGTACTTGATGGTGTTGAATCTATTTCTGCCATAAAAAATACATTCCAAGAATGAAATTTCTATGGAAATTGTAGTCTCATTAAACAATGCTGCAATATTTAACATTTTGACTTACTCAAAAAAAGACAACTTCTCCGGCTTCTGGAGTTTTGGTATTTGGAATCGATTTACAAGTAGTCCCACCCGTGTTCTAGCCTATGTTTTTTTAGCATTTTAACTCCAGATCTATTAAGGGTCAAAAAAAGACTCTTTTCACTGTAAAAAAGATTTACACTTCAAGAAACAAATTTAAACCGAGGGTTATAAAATTATACAACCCTTCACAGAAAAACCTTTATCTAACGTAAACAAAATGTTCCCAATCTATTAATATATTTAAATCTAAATAACTGATTTTGTAGTTAACGTGACTTGCCTCACATATTCTAACCTCTATCCAAGAAAACTTAGTATTCTATAACTATAACTTAATTTTGTACTCATCTATTACATGATATTAAGCAAACATCTAGTTTTCTGCATAGATTTGCTTACAAGATGTTCACACACAATTTTTAACCATTAAATCACATTCAGTCATTAAATGCCTACGTTGACTTTCTCTGATCCCGCGTGATGCTCGTTTAGTCCCTCACAACACCAAACCGGCAATAAAAAACATGATATACATTGATAATTGTGTATTGAAAATGGAATTATATAGAAATATTAAATTATCTATTGAAAACAGAACCATATAGAAATAAATTGTAGAAGACTAAATATTATTGCTATTCTTTAAAAAATAAATGAGAAATAAAATTAAATCTGCATGTTTTAAATGGTTAGCAACGATGACAATTGATATGGTTAAATATAGCTATTATGTCGGTTAGAGGAAGATAGTGGTCAATTATATTAAAAGTATTGATAAGCAGTGGTTATTTCATGTTGGTCACATAGTTTTGGTATTATAAAACTTGAAAATAGTGATTCTACCTAATTTAACAATGTGTATCATATGTTTAGCAATACTTTCTTTACATGTCAAAGCTTCAATGAAAGAAATGTATTTTTTTTATTTAACAATAAAATTAATATACATCATTTTTAAAATTTATTTATGAAAACTTGATTTTCATGAGAGTGGATATTGTATTAATTTTACACAAATTGAATAGTACTCAATTTTTATATTAATGATGATGAAGCTTTCACAAAAAATTCAGGATAGATTCATTTTAATTTCGAATCTATCAATTGTAAAGGGAAATCAAATTTCTCAAAATGTAAACTTATTTTTGAGTGCAAAATTGGAGGGAAATTTTACACCTTGAGAGATTTCAAAATGTAAACTTATTTTTGAGTGCAAAATTGGAGGGAAATTTTACACCTTGAGAGATTTGATTCCTCTTTGGATTTGGTAGATTTAGAGTTAAGTTGGATTTATATTGATTCTTAATAATATTTTTAAATTTATATAAAAAATTACATACTTTACAAATTTTCTAATTTTTATTAATTTTATTAAAATTAATGAAATATATATTTAGATTTTGCATATTGGTGTGTGGATAATATATATATGCAGCTTATTAATTTAATTATAAATAAAAAAAATCATGAAAATATAAGTGGTATGAGTAATGAATCATATATTAAAATTTTATGGATAAAAATAAAAGATGCTTAAATTTAGATATCTCTTAATATAAGTATAATGGAACATTAGTCATGTATTATTTTCATTTTTATTAATTATTATTATTAATTAAATTAAATAGATTAAATTGAGTAATTTAAATTTTTTATAATTTTTCACTTATATAATTTCTTTTGAAGATTAATAATGTTTCATTTATAATAGAACTCATACTCCGCAGGCCAACTCAATATTAATATATAGGAAAATTCTATATATATATATATATATAATAAAAAATTTTTTAATTATAATTATTATTAAAATTAAATTTAATAATTTTTATTTTTTTTATATGTATAAGGCTGGGAACGGGACTCTCTCCGATTACATGTCCATTAAGTACCCTTAACAGGGGAAGGGTCAGCCAAGATTTGAACCCAAGACTTCCGATTCGGTGAGATATCATTTCCACCGCCCATTAGCCGACATGAGCTACCGCCAATGTGGACATTAAAAATTTAATAAATTGAAATTGAATCACACTTAATTAATTAATAAATTTTCACTTTATTATTATTATTTTTTGATTTAATGTTTCATTTTACAAAACTCTTCTCCATGTAATCATATTAACATAAAATGTTGAATAAATTTAAACAAATCATGTTACAGATGTTCAAATAAACTCATCATCTCTCTTTCTATATATATTTAATTATTTTTCTAAAAATATCACTTTATATTAACAATAAAAATGACACAAACTACCTTTACATTATATTGTGTTTTAATAGAACAATGAGACACATCTTGTAGACAGAAAGTTATTTTAACTAATGTGTATAAATCAAACTTTAAGCAAATACTCTTTTTAAGAAACTAGAAAATACACTAAAATTAAATGTGATTTCACATTATATTTTCCATACAAGAAAGAGAATAACAACTTACTAGTGCTAAACCTCTCTATGCATCACCAACATGCTATGCCAATTGATTTCATTAAAATAAATTTATTCCAAATGAAATCTAACACTCATGAGAAAAATTACATTTTGAAATTAAATAATGAACTATTCCACATTGACTACAATTTAAACATACATATGGACCAATAAAAATCAACATAAATCAATATAAAAGTTCAATCATGAAATAAATATTAATTTTTTGTGTGTTTTTTACTTAAATATAAATATGCTTATAGAATCATTATTTTAATTTATATGGTAAAATGAATTTAATATATAATACTCATTTATTGTTATTTTAATGTGATGTGTATATTAGGATTTTCTTTTATCACAAAAATAAACAATGTGCAATATAAAAAATGGAAATTTAAAATAATTTACATCTAATAGTATAAACAATATACATTAACCTCAACGCTACACATCAATCATTATATTGGGTTGTAGAGCACTTCTGGAATTAATTAATTAATTCTTAAATACCTCTTTTCATTATTGTCTGCACTCAAATATCAAAGATTTGGAAAATGACAATTTGTGAAGTTAAAGTTGGCAATGTGATTCTTGTGATTATTGTGTTATTATTATTCAACATAGTTATTATAACTCACACAGGTGAGATTGATTTTATTTTTATTTTGAAGGAATATTTAATATATTCATATTTTTATTTATATCTCTATGTTGTATGTTTTAAAAAAAATATTTAACATATTTATATTTTCATGTATATTGATGAGAATTTAGTTGTCACTTGGAGTAGCTGAAATGTTTCCTCATGGACTGTTCCACAATTGTGAAGTAGTAGATTCATGTGAAGTAGTAGATTCATCAGTCAGATATCATTTTGTGTTCCACGTCAACCAGCTCACCTCTTTTAATATTATACAAACTACAACTATTGCGCCTTAAATATTATACAAACTATAACTACTGCGCCTTAAATATTATACAAACTACAACTATTGTGCATTAATAATTATTTGTACAATGATGTGTCTTAAAAGTAGTTTGTTTTATAGAAAATTGTAGCTTTCATCAACGAGTTCACCTCTTTTAATATTATACAAATTACAACTATTGGGTGATAATAATTATTTGTCTAATGATGTGTCTTCAAAGTAGTTTGTTTTATAGAAAACTGTAACTTTCAAAAATAGCTTTCAAAAACCGTAGCTCTCATTTGAAAGATGGCATTATGGACATTGGAATTTTCATGGGAAAATCATGGGTTGATCGCAGATTAATCTTCTTCATTATACATTGGTGAAATTATGCATAAATGTGTTTGAGTAGTTAGAAATTGTATTAT
>APFE031259930.1:259248-273815 GCA_000404065.3 Pinus taeda | reverse complement strand
AAAATTGGCTTTACATGGTGTACTTCGATCCATCTAGTAAATTAGGCTAGATGATCAATTTTTTGGTGATAACAGATTTCCCCCCAACGTATGAGTGTTAGGAGCAAAATGTATGACTGAAGTACGTTGTAAAGACACAATCACTAGACAACACAAGGGAACCAAGGAAAGAGAAAGAGATACCAATGAAGCTAAAGCTGAGAGAAGATAGTGATAGAGGGCGCAAGACTAATGTAAGTCTCCTTTTTTGTTGTGATACGGGACCTCAATGAGGTGGGGGAGGCATACCCATACTCGTCGAGATAACTTAGTACAAAAATAATCGTTCGCCTAGAAATATGAAACTGAGTAATAAAGTACATGCTGAATGGTACGTGACACACTAGCATAACAGAGCCAGACAATAATACAATGTGTCCCATATACATAATGCACCTGGTGAAAACGTGAGCCAAGACTAAATACAATAATATCTAAGTACATGAGATGCAATGCGCCTTCCCTCAAAAAATGGGTGGGAGGGAGGGTAGAACAACCAAAGAAGCCCTGTTGAATAAGGAGGGGCTCTGCAAAATTGAATGGATCATCTGGAGGAGATGTGCATGCTATAAATACTGCGATCAGTAGGAACCGAACCCATCAACTCTATGGAACTGCATCTGAGGCTGTAGCATAGTAGGTATGCATCCAAGCATATGGGGGGCTACCTGAAGGGCCACCCCCTCATGAGGTCTGAAACATCTCACACATACTCGGGAATCACTGGTACAATCTGTTGCATCACTTGACCATCAAGTGTATGGATCACAAACATGAAATGATCAAGTCAAAGGGAAATAATGAGACCCTCTGCTCGATCCAAGGTGCTGAACAAGAATGGAAGATGGAACCAAGATACATTGCCCTCTAGGCCGTTCTTTTGGAATAAATATGTTGATGTCGATAGAATAAGGCCCACGATAGATGAGGCAATGAGGATCCTCAACTAAAGCACGAGGGAAAATAGTAATGTGATTGATAGACTGACACCAGGGATAATGGGGAAAGTGGGACTGAGGGACAAACAAACGACTACCCTTGTCAGAGCATAAAGTGCATGGTTGACCTGGCAGCAACTGACTCAACTCCAGATGGGATGGGGACAGTATGACTGGAGGCCAAAATGGGCAACACAAGATGGACAATATGCATCTATGGATGGAATACTGTGACATGAGATGACGGGACATGAAATAAACTCCGATGATGCAAGGGTGACTCATCACAGATGCTTTGAACAATGGTGACTCGATGACGCTGCCATAGAGACTAGGTCTGGTGGGGACCATGAAAACATGAGTAAATGATGGTTACTCATGACGACAGTCACCATATGGTACGACAAGTATTTAGAGGAGGTGGACCTCAAAGTACAAGTGTCGCTTTATGACGAAACTTGATTTTGAGGGGCGACGAAGTGACCTTCCTTGGAAAAAAGGCTTCCTAGTGAAGTGTCAAATCATCAAAAACTAAGGAAGACCCATTATAGAGCTCGATGGGAGTTTTCCAAAGATGCTGACGGTTTGTCAAACTGAGCTACGGTCTAGATGTAGATCGTAGCAGACAAATCAACCATCGAAATCGGGATCTATGACTTTCAGGCAAGTGGCCTTACTTGTCTAAAGATGGCCTTAATGCTTCTTGGAACGATGGTTCCTAGTGAAGAATTAAGGGTAGAGGAAAACGAGAATGAACTAGTAGAGGAGGTGTAGAATCATCCTTGCCCACTAAGTCAAACATGGGGACTAGGTGGTAAAGGAGTAGAACATTTGAAGATATGGTATCAAATGTCTACGATATGCAATGTGCATATGGCTCGTTGGAGAGGTTGGTAGAATCTCCAAGGAATGGGAGGATAATTGACCATTCCTAGATCTAGTAGGATCTAGGCTGAGACTTATGTGAATATGGCTAGGGAAAAGCTTCATGCCCCCAAGCATGGGATACTGATCTGGTATACAAAGCTGGGAATGATGCCTCCTCGCAGGAAGAGTTTGTGGAGCACCATTTTGTTCCAAGTGCTTGAAAAAGGGATTCAAGCATCTCGACCCAACTTGGCACGAGATCCTATAAAGGATGGTAAGGAGATGTAGGGGCCTATGTGCCCCCTAGTATGTTATGGGCGTACTAGATGTATTTAGAGCTATGGCTCCAAACACTTTTATGATATATAATATGATTATGCATTTTATATGACGATGATGGTTCGCCATTTGTTTTGTTTGTGGTTGTCTTTTGTGGTATACATGTAATAAATTCCAATCTAGAATGTTGTTTGCAATGGTATCTACATAGTGATTTGGTCTCTAGGCACATGACTAAAAGTAATGGTTTCAAATTCACACGCCAACAGCTTCACTCGTAGATATTTTCTAAATAGAAATTGGTTATACACATGATACACACCATTCAATTGCATGACAAGTAGCAAGGAATCTAAACGAACATGAAGATTAAGGATGCGATGAGCAAGGGAATCAACTAACAAACCTATCACTGCATCATATTTGACCTAATTATTGGTGGCAGATCCAATGCACACACCATTTGAAAGGACTAACGTATGCAAGAGGGTAAAAATGACCCAGGTTGTCGAGGCTAGATTCTGGGAGATGCGAATTGCACCGTTGGCATGACCGATATATGGTGTGAATGATGGATCCATCTAAAAGGTGCAAAAGACAATGAGTGAGATGATGCAATCTACCTACCCACATGGCAGAAATAAAGACACACAAAGCAAAGGGATGTGTTGTGAACAACATTTCTAGAGGTAGAGCGCATTGGGAGAATTAGGAAGGAGATGGCCCTCAAAATCCTCTTGAAGAAATGCCCCCTTACTCAAGTGTAGGGGTAATCAGGGGTAGACATAGCTTCCATGGTGTCCTCATCAGGCTAGGAGATGGGAGGACAAGAGGAAGACTGACTACATGATGCAACAATATTACCTAGTGCATCAACCAGAGGAATAAGGTTCACATATGCATCGTCTTGAATGGCAGACGAAAAACTGGTAGACAGAGGGTCTACTGATGTTGAGACCTTAGATTATGTCGAAAAAGGTTCGATAGAAATGCGCGCAACAACCTCGGGAAGGTTTTCCAGTGAGGAACTCAAGGATGATGACAGGTAAAGAATGGGGCTTGTGGTGTCCATCATCTCGACATTGGGGTAGGGATAACAATAGAAGGGTCAGAGTTTCCCTGTTCTGGTTGACTGATGGTACTAGAATCCATAGGTAGAGGAGTAGAGGTTCTAGTATGAGTGGCCTCGTAGTCACGAATTGCCCCAAGGCAATTGCGAAACTCATCGAGATGAGGGAAACAATGGGAATAGCAACCATGAAGACCATGAAGGGCACAAGGATGGTTTGTATGAAGCGTTTTGAGTTTCTTAGGTGGGATCGGTATGTCAACATGGAATTCTGGAATATTCGACTGAGGAAATGCTTCTTGAGCCAAGGGTTTAATTGAGGAAGTTCAGGATAATTTTTGGTGGCATGCCCAACAAATTCACACAAAGTGCATGACTTTGGGGCCTTAGGGGTTGGAAGAGCTTGGGGAGCCTTGTCCTTTGAATATTTCTTTTTGGCTTTGCCCCCCTGGCCAACTACTTTTGCAACAAAAGTTGGTTCCTGTTGAGGTTGTGATGGTACTGAAGAAGTGGCAAGGGTCATGGGGATTGGTTGAGCCGAGGTCAAAGCGTGATATGGTCAGGGCAATGTTTGCAGTGGGATCGATGTACCATACTGGGATCCTGAGAGTCATGTTGGGAAGGACAAGCGAAGCCATGACATGTACAAAAAAAATTCCCAGAGGAGGGAATAAGAAAGGTATCTGGCCGGCAAGATAATTCCCTAGTAGAATAACTCTTAGATGGTTGAGACCTAGAGGAACAGTTCCTGGAGGGAACATAGGAGAGGCACCTACAAACGGAGGAGGTCCCGGGGGAGTGGGTCTAGAGGGTTCACCTAGAAGAGCAACAACAGGATGCTGGGGAGATGGTTGTTGATCAGGTGTACCAGACTAATTAAGGGCAACCCGTGACACTTGTAATATGCAAACACTCATGGAGTTAGGTTCAGAAATGGGAGGGGGAGGACTAGGGAAGGCACCTAACAATGAGGAATCTTTATAGACTCCAGGTGAGACACTGGTACAAGGAGTGGATGATTGTTTATCAAATACTGATGAGATGATGGACTTGGGGGAGATCACGGATGCCAACTTGTAGTAAGTCAACTGATCAATGGTAATGATCTTCCATTCATGGGGGAAGCACATCTTGCGGAACACCGCAGACGCGCCAACTGACATGGCATATGTGTAACTACGACCTAAGAGGATATTGTAATCCAAAGGGGCATCGATGACTTCGATATCGACATGGACAGTCTTACTCGCAAGGGTCACTGGACATTTGTGGTACATGCCAAGGGGTTGGGAGGAGTGTCCATCCCAAGCACACGAGGTGATGGTGGAAGGGGACAAATTGGGTGACTTGAGTTGTTTCCAAACAACAACGAACATCACACAGGTGGATGTGCCTTTGTCAATAATGCATTAGGAGATGATGGCATTACAGACTCTAATTGGTATCTCGAAAGCAACAGATGAAGGTAATGGGGGTGCTCTGATGTATCAAACAGGAAGAAAATCAAGTAATTGCCAGAAGGGCCCACTGCACCCAAGACAGTTAGTAGAGCCTTCTTTTGGGAAGGGCATGATTGGACTATATGTATGAGCAGCTCTATTAGAAGCCGTATTACGGCATAATGGTCCCTTTGGGATCTTGGGAATGGCCTCAACTTTGGGTTGATGGATTTGTAAAGGACCATTTGGTGTCGTAAGAGGATCAGTAGACACTTTGGTTTTGGGCTTGCTAGTTGAGGAAGTGGAGGGCTTGTCATATTGGCACGACCGAGTTTGGAGGTTGATATTGGAGGGGTTATCCTCATCAGAGTTCATCATTAGGATTTGGTAGCCAACGAGACCAGAAGGTTGGGGGAGGTGGGCTGCTTGACCTGGCTAGGGTTAAGCAGCAACAATTCCTTGCTGAGGGAAAGTATTTGTGAGCAAGGCATGTTAAGATGGCGTAGGATTCTGAGGCTATTGTTAACCTTGAGAAGCTTCTTGAGCTTCCTCTAGCTGGTGCATATGGGGTAAAAGGGGACACTCATGTGTGTAGTGGCCATGTACACCATAACATGCACAAGGCTTATCCGTATGAATAGCCTTGTTTTTCTTGAGTTGGCCGCCCTATTGTTGGTTGTTGGTGTTAGGCTGATTCCCCTGGGGTTCACTAGGCTAGTTACCTTGGATACCCTGGTTACCCTTCCCCTTATTCTTTTTCTTCGAATTATGGGGATTGGTATCACTCCAATGTGCAAACACCTGTCCCTGAGGGGACGGTGGCTGTTGGGGCTAATGATGCATGGGAGGTTGTGGCGCTAATGCTTGAGGGGCTAGAGCACTAGGCTATGCATAAGAAGGATCAACAGTTTGGTAAACGGGTTGGGGCCCTAGAAACATGTTGCTAGTAAGAGGGGCTTAAATGTTGGAGGAACTAGTGCCCCCCTGTGGGTAGCCATAACTCTGCTGAAAATATGGCGAAGAGTGTGAAATGGATCCAACAATGCCGTCAATGGCATGAGATGCCCCCAGTGCATTAGCACTACCACAACGAGGGAGGTCTGGAATAACGGTATAGACATAACCTGATTGAGCATAGATTAGATCATATCTCAAAGCTGTCTGGAGAGCTTCTTCCTTAGTCTGAGGAAAATGGGACGTGACTTCTTTCCCGATTGAGGATAAAAGGATCTTGAAAAACCAATCTAGATAAACATGGTCTTCGAAAGGTGGGGCACGACATGTGCTCTTTCTTCGATGCCACTCTTGAACATGGTTAGAAAGGCGAGTAGCGGGGGATTGATGAATTGTGGTCAAAAGCTTAGTACCAGCGTTGTACCGGAGAGGTAATGGGAAATAGAAGAAGAATTCTTTAGCAAGCATCACGAAAACGGAATGAGAGGAGGTGGGATGGTCTACATACCATTTTATAGTGTCTCTAGTGAGCGTGCGTTGGAAGAGCCGAAGAAGAATGGAGTCATCGGTTATGGAGTTGGACGAACACCACATATGGAAGGATTGAACATGGTTGGTAGGATCCTCTCCAACAATACCCTCAAACTTTGGGATGTCTGAGGGAAGCTTAGTCAGCATAGAGGGCCAACCAGTATCATGGTGTATGGGGTCGTTTATCAACTGGTTAATATCCGGTAGAATTAATCCAACCATAAAGGGGAGCATGGGGGTTGCCGGAACAGTTCCTGAGACTGTTCCGCCTGATGTGACCACCGATATAGCATTGGACCCGCCACCAGATTGGGGTCCTGCACCAGTTGTGGGTCCAGACATGGTGAATATATGCAGTGAAGGAGGTTCGGAATCAGAAGAGGAATCAAGAGAAGAGTTAAGATGGGTACTCAGAGAGCTATGAACTCTAACTCGACAGGGAGGAGTAATACGCTCAAGAGGAAACTGAGGTTGAAGGCCTAATAGTCTCTGTGACTTATGCCTTATTGATGCAATGATGGAAGGACACACGAAACAAAGAAATGGTGAAGGGAGATCAACAATATATCTTTCGTCTTTGATGCAATGAGATAAATTTATTATGTTAAGTCTTGGCTTGGTGGTGTAAATCAAGCACCCTTCGCATAAGGTGCGCTTGTGTGTGCAAGTGTGTTAATTTATTAAGCCCATATCGTGTTTGTAAAAAAGAAAAAATCTTGTTGCAAATAAATTGAAATAAATAACAAAAAATAAACAACAAAATGATTAACTAAACCCCACCCAAACTGGGTTTTCAAACATTGTATTGCTAGGTGGATAAACCAATGGAAAATACACTAAAATGGTCAAGAGATCTGAATGTCAGTGTGTCTGGGATCAAGTGACTCTAAAATTTTGGAAAGTGGTGCAGCAACATCAAAAAACTAGAGGGGAAGATTGCTGCAAAAAGATAGGGAGATGGGTGAAACACCTAGGGCAACCGATGGGACCCTAAGGGAATGACCAAACAAGTTTGATTGTGAAACTATGGATCATATCAGCCTATATTATCAGATCTGAAATAAAAGGTTTTAGATCTAGAAAATGTGGCTGAAAGTGTTGCAGAAACTCAGACTTCTCACTCAGCTAAAATCCTCCTAGAAAGGTACAAGTGTACTAGAAGCCCTGAGGGAGGCTAAATTCGACTTTGACAAGTAAAATAGAATGGATCAAGGCCTGAGCAGGATGAGACAGAGGTCAGACACCCAACAAACAACTCTTAGAAAAACCCAAAAACAGATCTGAGAAAAACTCTAAAACCCAGAAATCGCAGGTTTTGACCTGTTTTTGGATGAAATCACACTTTTTGGGCAGAAAGCTGCATTCTGGAGCCCAGATTGCACCTCTTGGGCTGAAAACTCCAATTTCTGCTCTGAGACTTCCGGTCTGCAAATTTCAGAAAAAAGTGCCACATTTGTTGCGGCTGGTTCCTGTGACCTGCGGAAACGACCAGAAAGCTTACAGAAGTAAGAAATTTATCATATCTAGGGCTAAAACACTAGGAAACATTAATAGAAGAGAAAAAAGAGGAAACCCTAAGCTGAAAACCAAAGGTCACCCAAGTTTCTAGATCTGAAGTATAAAACCCAACAGAGTCACCAATTTGTATTGGAGACCCAGGTTTCTGAATCAGAATTGTTCCCAGTGGAGTCGCTAATTTGTTGTAGTGTTTTATTCTCAATGATGTACGAAAAGAACCCACTTAAGATCGTGGATGACAAACGATCTCAACAATAGAAATGACTGCTAAACATTGTAGATATGCAGCTATTGATAGAAAGAAAACTTGCCAAAATCCCGATCTATGATGCAATCATTGTTAAAAATGAAGAGTAATAACCCCAAAACATCCAATGGAAACTAGATTTGTAAAGAATGATTTTATTATAACACCTGTGAAGGGAACAAATATATGTTACCAGTCCCCCTCTATGGGATGGATTCTTGGTTATCCTCAAACGCTTTCAGCTTCTGTAGAGTCTCTCTCCTCTATAATGCATAAACCCAACAATAATATGGTGTGCGACAATGAAAATAATCAGAGTTACAACAATGAGTGCAACAATGAAAATAATCAAAAGTGAATAATGAATGGAAAACCATCCTATTTATAAAAAAATATTGAGTTATCCTCGAATAATGAACAATAATAAAATATTATTGATCTCATTCTTGGAATTATCACTTGGAATATTTTATTATACTTGTTTAGGAGGGAAAAAGTATTTAAATTTATTTAGAAATAATAAATAAATAAATAATATTTATTATCTCAATGAATTAGTTAAGGAGTAATAAACAAATAAGGAAATTATTTAATTGTTCAGAGGTATTTAAGTCAAATTAACTAAAAGAATAATAAATAATTAGTGATTAATTAGTTATTCTTAGAGAAAAATAAGAAAAATAATGATTTATCTGTTTATTTTCATGATTGGGTCAAATTTGACAAAGGAATAATAATAAAACAATGGTTAGATTAATTATTCTTAGAAGAAAATCAAATAAATAATGATTTGTTTACTTATTCTTCGTGGATTTAACCATAAATTACTTAATAAAGGTGGTTTATTAGGTAATTTCTCAAAGTGAGAGCAATTTTACTATGGTAAAATTGGCTTTACATGGTGTACTTCGATCCATCTAGTAAATTAGGCTAGATGATCAATTTTTTGGTGCTAACAAAAATTGTATGTCATACCAAGTGCATCACCAAACACATATACAACCACCTATAGCTATTGAGCCTTATGAGGGAAACCAAGGGAGCTAAGAGTTTTTCCATCACCATATTTGCAATAAAGTTCCTCACTTTATAAACTTGCATTTCCTATATAAAAACCTCAATGAAGAAGTTTTCTTATAATGAGTGGAAAAAATCTCAAAGGAGTAAAGAGGTTAATCGGGAAGACATGTAAGAAATTTTTTGAAACCAATTTTTGGTCTAGAGAAGCAAATATTATAAAATTTTCTATGCCCCTTATTAAGGTGTTATTAAGGTGTTGCAGATGGTAGTTGAGGATAAAGTGGCTAGGTATTATATTATGAAGCCATGGATTAGGGCAATGAGTGAATAAAGTATAAAACAAAACATCTACATATTTGGAAGAGCATTGATGACAAATTGTTAAAATTGGCAACTAGGGCCAAATTCCACCTTGAGATAGTTCATTTGATGGAGATTATGATTTCATTAGATTCCTCTTTTCGAGAGGACCAAAATTGATATAAAGATCATCCAATTTGGACAAGAAGAAGTGCGTTTTTGAATTTATGGCCACACATGTGCAAACTGTTCAGGTTGATCACATCATCATGTAGGCTCATGGAGCCCAATAGACGCAACTCTTTACCCTCAATGACTTGTATAAATACAAGTGTCCTCTCACCTCATTTGGCATCATCATCATACACATTTCTTCTCTCTCCTTCTCTCGTTAGTTCTTACAACTATTGGGCAGATCTTCTCTCTCTCACATGTGTGGCAGAAGGATGAATTTTCTGGGCAAATTGCAAGGCCGGATTTCAAGACTGTTGCAGGAATTTGACCAACATTGACCAAGAAATTTAACTCATCCTTTGACTGTGATTTTTGTGGGAAAATTTCGTTTTTGGCAGGCAGTACAATTTGGTAGAGGAATTGAGAATTTCTAGGTACTTTGACTGCATGGTTGACCACAAAGTTGATTGTAGAATTGACCAATTTTGACTACAGTTTTCAAGGTTGTTTTGGGTTGACTTTGACCACCTTATCAGACTGAGTTTGGGTGGGTATGACTGAGCTCCAAAAAGGAAGATTTTTTGTTGTGTTGACCATCTTTGAATTTGTGGTTAGGGATAAATTTGACTGCAGTTGACTACAGATTTGACAGGGATGTTTTGATTGTGATTTGGCAAGTCAAATTTTCACTTTTGTACTCTCTCTATCTACTGAACATTTGATATAATAATAAGAAGAATTGATCAAAGGGTTTTCCCACATTGGGGTTTTTCCTTGGCATTCGTCAAATCTAGTGTCCTCTTGTCTTGGTTTGTCTTCTGCATTTTGTTTCATGTTGTATCTACTTAATGTGATTAACGTGTTTGCTATTGAAAACTAAATTGGAAATTGTCATTGGGCTGCTAAAGGAACATTGAAGTAATTATGCCAAGCATAGAACATACCATTGTTAACTAAAATTAACATGGTATTAGAGCTCAGGTGAAGACAATGCCCAAGCAAGAGAGAGAAAAACAATCACTAAGGGAGAGTTGTTAGACAAGATTATTGGACTAGCTTCAATGACTACTACTTCTTACTTCCAATCTGAGGATAAGCTCAAGGAAAAATCTGACTATTATGCATGGAAGATGACTTTGGATTTGACTTTAGAGAGCATGATGCCATAGACTATGTGTAGGGAAGAGTGATAGAGCCTCCTACAAATGCACTTGCTACTGCAAAGACAAAGTACAAGAAAGGTGAGATCAAAGCTATAATAATTATCATAGACTCCATTCAAAAGCATTTGGTTGCCTATATTTCTGATTTGGGAACATCTAAGGAGATGTATGATAATTTGATTGGGATGTTCAAAGTAAACAATGCATATCAAATCCTCTTTCTCAATAACAAGTTGAAGGACATCAAGATGGATAAAGGGGAGTCTATCCAATCCTACTTCATGAGGATCACACAAATTAAGAATGAACTTCTATCCATTGGAGAAGTTATTGTTGACAGGGAGCTCACTCTCATTGCACTTGGAGGTCTTTGAAGAGCATGGGATGTGTTTAACACAACCATTCTCAACAATGATAGGATTCCTAGTTTCGATGAATTATTGGCTATATGCACTCAAGAAGAGATGAGGATGATGGAGAGAGACAATCCCTCAAATGGAAATGAACCTACTGCCTTCTCCGCTCATGCTAAGAGGAAGAATAATGTTGGTCCAAGGAGACAGGGTCAAGGGTTCGAGTAGGGATTCATAGAAGGAAGGAAAGGAAGGTGCTACAATTATAACAGGTTTGGCCACTATGCTAGAGAATTCCCTCACAAGAAGAATTCTCCAAGGATGATGACAACAACAACCACAACAATTTCAAAGGTAATGGAAATCAAAGTAACAACGGGTTCAACAATAAAGAAAAGAGGAATACTCCCACTGCCGAATATGGAAATGGTCAACCTCCCAAAAGGACAATAAATTCTAGGTATGAGGAAAGTAATGTTGTAGAAAAACAAAAGAAAAATTATCGTATTTCTGCTCTATCTATTGCCTCTTCTAAAGATACTTTGGATCATTGGTTGATTGATAGTGGAGCCTCAAGGCACTTCACTGGGTACAAGGGGGCCATCTCAAATTGGTTGAAAAGAATATTAATTTGGAGATCATACTTGGAGATAATGACACCTATCCCTTGAAAGGAATAGGTATTGTCACTCTTCACTTAAATCAACGTCAAACCATTCATATACAAGAAGTATTATATGTATCTAATTCGAAGAAGAACATGATGTTTATTTCTGCAATGGAAGATAAAGGCTTCAAGGTAGCATTTATTGATGGAAAGGTATGTATTTGGCAAAGAAACCCTAAATATGCATTTACAGTTGGATTTAGGGTTGAAGGTCTCTATCAAATTGGAGGAAGTCCTTTGGAAGCCTTGAGTTGTGATACTTCTCTTCAATTTGAATTATGAAAGTTGAGATTTTCTCACCTTCATTACAAAGCCTTACCTGGGGTAAGGAAGATGGTCATAGGTATGCTCAAGTTCAACATGAATCATGAAGGAGTTTGTCAGGGTTTTGTAGCTGGGAAACGTACAAGGGGACCATTCCCTTCAAGTGAAAGACAAACTACTGATATTCTTCAATTGGTCCATTCTGACCTATCTGGAATGTTGCCCGTAACATCATTGGGAGGATACTTATAATATGCAATTTTTGTGGATGAATTCTCTCACAAAACATGGATCTATTTCTTGAAGAAGAAATATAAAGTGTTCAAATGAGGATTGACAATGGAAATGAATATGAATCAAATGAATTCAATGACTTTTGCAGAGAGGCTGACATTAAGAGGGAGACAACCATTTCATACACCCTTGAGAAAAATGGAGTTGTTGAAAAGAGAATTGAACAATCATGGAAGCCACCCATGCCATGCTCCATGATCAAGGTTTATCGAATTTCTTATGGGGAGAAGTTGCAAACATTGTCATATATGTTCAAAATAGGAGCCTGTATCAAGCACTGGATTTCATGACACCCGAAGAAGTTTTCAATGGTAAGAAACTTGATGTTTCTCATATTAGAATATTTGGTTGTCCCTTGTATTTTCATGTGCCTAAAGAGAAAAGAAACAAGCTAGAAGAATCTAGGAAGAAAGTTATATTTGTGGGATATAGTGAAAATTCAAACACATATATAATCTATTTGCCTCGACAAAGAGATGTGGAAGTTAGCCATGATGTCACCTTCAATGAAGACATTTCACTTGGGAAGGCCGTAGATCTCCTTATTCCAAGGAAGGATAATGATGATGCTGTAGAAAAGAATGATGAACCTCTAACAGATGAGCTTATGCCCGATGTTGAAGTCCTGATGGATCCCATTGATGCACCTCTTGGTGATCCCTCTACCTAAAAAAAAGACCTTTGTGGCTTAACTATACTCTTCAAGATGTTGAAAGACATATTGCTCCAAGAGGGACATTCCATGAAAGTAAGAAGACGAACATGTATCAAGGGTACTTGGTTGCTATGAGTACTATTGTTTAATCTGAGTCATGTACGTTTGAAGAAGTCGTAAAGCACCAAGTTTGGAAGGATGCGATGAATGAGGAATATGAATGTATCAAGAAAAATGATGTTTGGGATGTGGTGCCTAGATCGAAGGACAAGTCCATAGTCACCTCAAAATGGCTATACAAAATTAAACATGGAGTTGATGGGACTATTGAAAAATATAAGGCTAGGTTCGTTTCTTGAGGCTTCTCTCAAAAGGGAGTGGACTATGATGAGATATTTGCATTAGTTTCCCGATATGCCAGTATCCGATCAATTATTTCTCTTGTTGCCTCTCAAGGATGGAGCCTACAACAAATGGATGTTAAGACTGCTTTCTTGCATGGCTCACTTAAGGAGGAAGTCTACTTGGAATAACCTCAGGGGTTCAAAGTAAAAGATCGAAGGACACATGTATGTAGGTTGAAGAAAGTCCTCTATGGGTTGAAGCAATCCCTTAGGGCCTGGTATGACTACCTTGAACAACCAGCCCTTCCTTTCTATTATCCAACAAAATGAAGAGACACAACCTACAACAGGTCCGTTGTAATATCCTATGTTTTCTCTCACAGTCTCACCTCTCTGTTTCTCGCTCGGAGAATGCACATCTATTACACAACCTCAAATACAAAATTCCCTCATACAAAGAGAGGGGTTGCCTTCTAGGGCAAAAAAACCCTAAACTAAACATAAGTTCTACCATTAGATCATCCGCCTAATGAACGACCCAGATTGACTAGAAATTACTATACTTTTACAAGGCAATTTTACATCTGTTTTTAGCTTCAGGGGTGTTTCCCCTGAAACCCCCACTGGGGGACTGCTAGCCCCTGGTCCCCCTAGCCAGGGGGGGATCAACCCCCCTGAACCCCCACGGGGGGGACAAGTTCCCCTTGCACCCCCCTGTGCAGAGGGTGTACAAACTTCCTGGGGTATACATCTGGCTAAAACAAAGACCTCTGAACAATCATGCTCCACACTCAACAATCTCCCACTTGGAGAGTGATTGTAGCAACTCCACCGCTGCTTCATTTGTTGGACAATGACTCCTCTTTGGACCTTGTTATTTCTCATCTTCATCGTCATCCTTGAAGACCAATACAAACCCTTGGCAACAAAAAACGTCCTTCTGAATCCAACTTAGCTCTGATACCAGTTGTTAAGAAACTGAGGGCTTGGCTGATAAACTCGCAGGAAAGAAGAGTTCCTGGTTCGAGTGGGAGCAATGGTGGAAGATGGTAAGTTTAGGGTCGAGAAATTTAACAGCCAAAACTTCTCGCTGTGGAAGATTCAGATGGAAGATTATCTGTATCAGAAAGATCTGTACCTACCATTGGGCGGAAAAACAAAGATGCCGACGGGTATGACAAATGAAGAATGGAACCTTCTTGATAGAAAGGCACTTGGAACAGTACGGTTGTGCCTCACAGTGTCGATTGCCTTCAACATTTCGTAGGAAACAATGACAGAGGGTTTGATTAAGGTGTTGGAGAAACTATATGAAAAACCCACAACCTCAAACAAGGTATTTCTTATGAAATGGTTATTTAATATGAAGATGTCGGAAGGTGGATCTGTTGCAGACCATTTAAATGATTTTAATACTATTACAAGTCAGTTATGTTCTATAGGGGTAAACTT
>APFE031259930.1:215974-257377 GCA_000404065.3 Pinus taeda | reverse complement strand
TTACAGTTTTGGGCAGATGTTGTAGATACTGTTGTTTATCTAATAAACAGAGGGCCTTCAAGTTCCTTGGATGGTGGTGTTTCAGAGGAAGCATGGACAGGTAAAAAGGTAAACTACTCTATTTTAAAGCCTTTTGGTTGTGAGGCCTTTGTTCATATTGATAAAGAAAATAGAACAAAGCTTGAAGCAAAGTCAAAGAATGTACCTTTATTGGATATGGTGTTAATGATTTTGGTTATCGCTTATATGATTATGAAAATCACAAAATCATTAGGAGCAGAGATGTAATATTCAATGAAAAGGTCTTGTATATGAATCAGTTGCAGGAAAGAAACAAAAAAAGAAAACAAGGAATAGCAGTTCTTGAGAAATCACTGAACAAGTAAAAGGTGCCTGAAAATAATAATATCAACAACCACAACAATAGCAGCACCACAACACAACAGGCACCAAACACCTGAAAGTGGTGTTAGAAGATCTATCAGGATAAGTAGACCCCTGAACGATACTCTCCTTCATTATATTATTTATTGTTGACTGATTTTGGTGAACCCAAATGTTATGAAGAAGCAATGCAGGTTGAAAGCAGGAAGAAGTGGGAGCTAGCCATGGAAGAAGAGATGGACTCCTTAATGCATAACCAGACTTGGGATTTAGTCAGGTTGCCTGCAGGAAAAACTACATTGAAGAATAAATGGGTTTACAGGTTGAAGGAAGAAGATGGAGGAAAACAGAGGTACAAAGCTAGACTTGTGGTGAAGGGGTTTGCACAGAAGAAAGGTATTGATTTTGATGAAATATTTTCTCCTGTTGTTAAAATGGCTTCAATCAGAACTATTTTAAGTCTTGTAGCAGCTGAAGATTTGCATCTTGAGAAGTTAGATGTAAAGACAACCTTTCTCCATGGGGATTTGGAGGAAGAGATATATATGCAGCAGCCACAAGGATATGAAGTGAAAAGGAAGGAGAAACTTGTGTGCAGGTTGAAGAAGAGCTTGTATGGCTTAAAACAGGCTCCAAGGCAGTGGTATCTGAAATTTGACAAGTTTATGTCTGAACAAGGTTATACTAGATGTCACTCTGATCATTGTGTTTATCTGAAAAAGCAAAATGATGGCAGCTATATTATATTGTTATTGGATGTAGATGACATGCTTGTTGCAGGATCTAACATACAGGAAATAAATGTGCTCAAAAGAAAATTGGCAAATTCATTTGCAATGAAGGATTTGGGAGCTGCAAAACAAATCGTTGGTATGAGAATAACTAGAGACAGGAAAAATCGTAAATTAACATTGTCTCAGAATGAGTACATACAAAAGGTGTTGAAAAGATTTAACATGCACAATGCAAACCAGTTAGTACACCTTTTGCTAGCCATTTCAAACTTAGTAAGGAAATGTGCCCAAAGACCCAAGAAGACATGGATTATATGTCTAAAGTTCCATATGCATCAACAGTTGGAAGCTTAATGTATGCAATGGTCTGCACAAGGCTTGATATTGCACATGCAGTGGGAGTTGTAAGTAGGTACATGAACAATCCAGGAAAGGAACATTGGATGGCAGTGAAATGGATTCTCAGATATTTGAAAGGTACCACAAATCAAGCATTATGCTTCGATGGTTCAAACATTTCTCTACAGGAATATGTTGATGCAGATATGGTAGGTGACAGAGATAACAGGAGGAGCACTACAGGATATGTATTTACTGTCGGTGGAACAACTGTCAGTTGAGTTTCAAAAATCCAAAGTGTTGTTGCACTTTCAACAATAGAAGCAGAGTATGTTGCTGCTACAGAGGCTAGTAAAGAAAAGATTTGGTTACAAAGGTTTATGGGTGAATTGGGTAGGGAGCATGATATGGGCACGTTATACAGTGATAGCCAAAGTGCCATTCATCTTGCAAAGAACTCAACATTTCATTCCAGGACTAAATACATACAGTTCAAGTACCATTTCATATTATCAGTGTTGGAAGATGGAGAGTTGAAGCTCGAAAAGATACACACTAGTCAGAATCCTGCAGATGTGCTAACAAAAATTGTAACCAGGGAGAAACTGAGAATATGCTCAGTTTCAATTGGTCTTCAAGGATGACAATGAATATGAGAAACAACCAGGTCCAAAGAGGAGTCATTGTCCAGCAAACGAAGCAGTGGTGGAGTTGCTACAATCATTCTCCAAGTGGGAGATTGTTGAGTGTGGAGTGTGATTGTTCAGAGGTCTTTGTTTCAGCCGGATGTATACCCAGGAAGTTTGTACACCCCTCCACGCGGGGGGAACTTGTCCCCCCTGCAGGGGTCCGGGGGGGCTAATCCCCCCCCACTAGGGGGTTCGAGGGCCAGCGGTCCCCCGGCGAGGGTTCGGGGGCAGTGCCCCCAAAGCTAAAAACAGATGTAAAATTGCCTTGTAAACGTATAGTAATTTCTAGTAAATCTGGGCCCTTCATTAGGCGAATGATCCGACGGTAGAACTTATGTTTAGTTTAGGGTTTTTTGCCCTAGAATGCAACCCCTCTCTTTGTATGAGGGCATTGTATTTGAGGCTGTGTAATAGATGTGTATTTTCCGAGCAAGAAGTAGAGAGGTGAGACTGTGAGAGAAAACAGAGGATATTACAACAGATCTTGCTATAGGTTGTGTCTCTTCATTTTGTTGGATAATAGAAAGGAAGGACTGGCTGTTCAAGGTGGACGTAGCCCAAACTGGGTGAACCACGTATATTTGTGTCTCTCTTGTTTTATGTGTTTTCTGTGTTTATATTTCTGCAATATTTTATGTGTTCCATTTCTCCGTAATATATAATTTTCTAACAAGGATTGATAACTATCTTATGAAGCTAGGATTTACAAGGAGCGATGTTGATCCTAACCTATACTTCAAGGTTGAAAAGGACATGCCTCTCATTTTGGTCCTCTATGTAGATGATCTCTTTCTGATAGGTACATTCCCTCTCATTTATGAATGCAAGAGGGAGTTTGCTTCCGAATTCGAAATGAAGGACCTAGGTTTGATGCATTACTTCCTAGGCTTGGAGGTTTGGAAAAATCCAGGTGAGATTTTCCTTTCTCAAGGACAATACATTGTGAATTTTCTCAAGAGATGTGGGATGGTGGATTGCAAGTCTGTGTCTACTCCGATGGAACTCAACTTCAAAAAACTATGTGGAAATGCTGCTGGTCCTGAATTGGAAAACCCTTCCGAGTATCGACAACTTGTGGGGTCCTTGATGTTCTTGGTAAACTCTCAGCTGTATATATGCTTTGTTGTGAATACGTTGAGTCAATTTATGGTCGAGCCTCATCACATACATTGGATTGCTGCTAAGAATCTCTTGAGATTTCCCTTTGTCATAATCAACTATGGACTGAGATACACTGCTGGGAATTTGAGGCTACATGGATATACTAATGTTGACTAGGATGGCAGTGTGGTGGATCGTAAGAGCATGTATGGATGTTGCTTCGCATTGGGGCCTACATCAATTTCTTGGATGAACAGGAAGCATAAATTGATTACTCTAAGCACCATCGAGGCTGAATACATTGCTACTAGTATGGCCTGTTGTGAAGTTTCCTGGTTGAGGAAGCCCTTTAGTGAACTATTTGAGCATATGCTAGATACCAATGTGATCTACTACAACAAACAGAGTGGGATTCGCCTTTCATAGAATCCCGTGTTCCACGATCACTCCAAGCAAATTGATATCATGTACCACTTTATCCAGGATATGATACAATGGGGAACAATAAGGCTCCAACACATCAGGACTGAAGAGTAGGTCGCATACATCCTCATAAAGCCCTTTTTGCATACATCCTCACAAATCCCTTAGGGAAGGTCAAATTCTTAGCCTTCCAAGAGAGACTTGGATTCGTGGAAAGACCCTACCATGGATGTCTCACTTGAGTTGGACATTGAGATCTAGGAGCTCCTGGGGGCTTGGGGTACTTCTTGGAGCTATGAGTGACCATAGGATGAGTGGTTCACCTTTCCCTATTGGTGCGTTGTGTATAGGGTGAGTGGTTCACCTTCCCCTGTGATACCCTATGATGATTGACATGTGTGTAGGGTGAGTGGTTCACCTTCTCCTATGATACATGTGTTTAGGGTGAGTGGCTCACCTTCCCCTACGATTGAAATATGCATAGGATGAGTAGTTCACCTTCTCCTATGGCATATGAGCAGGATGAGTGGTTCAACTTCCCTTATGATACCCCATGATGATTGACATGTGTGTAGGGTGAGTGGTTCACCTTCCCTTACGATTGACATATGCATAGGATGAGTGGTTCACCTTCTCCTATGGCATATGAGCAGGATGAGTGGTTCACCTTCTCCTGCTAATGCCCAAGCATATATCCTACCCATGTAGTTCGGGACTCATGGGAAGTACCTCTCATTTGGTAAATGGGTTGGGAAAATTGGATAGGGACCATAACACTACCAATGGATGCATCATGTATTGCCATACTCCCTATATCTAAGATGCATGGTGTTCAACGACTTGAACTGGGATCAAGTTTGATTGAGGTTATAACTTTGGACTAACTTTTGTCAGTGGACAGTGGTAAGGTCTTATGACTCACTCTTGATTGATTCTTCTTCATTATTCATATTAGTGTTTAGCATAGAAAATATCAAATGAGATATAAAGATGGTACATGACGACAAGATGACATGATGATTGATGATGATGGATGGATTGGCAAGTGGAATTCTCCCTAGTTGAGAGGGAGTGTTAAAATTGGAAACTAGGGCCAAATTCCACCTTGGGACAACTCATTTGATGGACATGATGATTGCATTAAATTCCTATTTTCAAGAGGAACAAAATTGATGTAAATATCATCCAATTTGGACAAGAGAAAGTGTGTTTTTGAATTTATGCCCACACATGTGTAAATTGTTTAGGTCGGCCACATCATCATGTAGGGTCATGAAGCCCAATGGATGTGACTTTTCACCCTCAATGACTTGTATAAATACAAGTGCCTTGTCGCCTCAGTTGGCATCATCATCACACACATTTCTTCTCTCTCCTCTCATTGGTTCATACAACTATTTGGAAAATCTTCTCTCTATCACACGTGTGGCAGAAGGACGAATTTTCTGGAAAAATTGCGGGGTCTAATTTTAAGACTATTTCAAGAGTTTGACTAGTGTTGACCAAGAACTTTGACACATCCTTTGACTACGATTTTTGTGGGAAAAATTCATTTTTGGCAGGCTATACATTTTGGCACAAGAACTGAGAATTTCTGGGCACTTTGACTGCAGGGCTGACGCAGGGTTCACAGTAGACTTGACCAAGTTTTGCCACAAATTTTAGGATTGTTTTAGGCTAACTTTGACCACCTTATTAGGTCGAATTTGACTAGGTATGTTCGAGCTCCAAAAAGGAAGATTTTTTGTTGCGTTGACCATCTTTGACTTTCTAGTTAGGGCTAAATTTGATTACATTTGACTGCAGATTTGACATTGATGTTTTGACTATGATTTGGCAAGTCAAATTTTCACTTTTGTACTCTCCGTCTTTTCTAAACATTTTATATAACAATAAGAATAATTGATCAAAGGGTTTTCCCCACATTGGGGTTTCTCCCTCGCATCTGCCAAATCTGGTGTCCTCTTGTCTTGGCTTGTTTTCTACATTTTGTTTCATGTTCTATCTACTTTTATTATCAATGTGATTGATGTGTTTGCTATGAAAACTAAATTGGAAATTGTCATTGGACTGCTAAAGGAACATTGAAGTAATTGTGCTAAGTGTAGAACATACCATTGTTAACTAAAATTAACACAAATGGCATAACAACCTCCATTGGCCTATATAAACATTTGGGTATTTCTTGAATCCAAGGTAAAACCAACTTTAGAAAATATGAACTTAAAAAGTTCAAAGCTGGATTGCACACTTGCTCAAAGCGGATGGCCCTTGAACAAAAACTTTTCTATAAAACACAAGCGGGATATTGATGCTTTCAATAAATAAAAAAATTCATCTTTACAATAAAACTAGTTGTTCTTGCAAGACATGAAGACCAACTAGGTAAGGAATTCTAGATTTTTTAAGTTAAGTATTCATTGTTCTCAATATTGAAAATGTCTATCTAAAGTTACAAAATAATATCTTGAATTTTCTAACTTTGTCTTTGACTCTTGTGATTTATTGCAACAAATTTTTGGGAATCATTTGGTAATGAATTCCTCTAACTGCAAAACTTTACAATTTGGATCTTGAGTCAACTTGTACCATTTCTAGGTGTGAGTACAACTAGTTTTTCTTTGAGGGCATACACATGTAGCAGATAAATTGTTTGGAGCAACAATGGTTGAATGGTCTTATCTTCACATGATATATCCTTCAATTGAGGTGTAAGCAATTATTGAACAAAACATTTGATGGAAGTCCCATATTTGTCCCACATGATATTAATCCTTCCTTGGAATGGGTCGTGGAAACTCAACTGAAAAAAAAAAAAAAAAAAAAAAAAAAAAAAAAAAAAAAAAAAAAAAAAAAAAAAAAAAAAAAAAAAAAAAAAAAAAATAAATAAATAAATAAATAAATAAGACTGAGGATAATGGCTTAGGGTGGATGGACCTCGATCCACAAGTAGCACCAAACAAGATGTCCTTAAGGGATTGACACAGAGAGTAGAAACGGAAGAGGATTGTGATATTGATGATAAGGATCCTAGTGGGATAATTTTGATCATATGTAGTTATTTTTTGTATCATGTTGTTTTTTGGACACCAAATACCATTTAGAGCCTCGATGTTTATGTATTTATTTAATATATGTATTGCACTTCATGCTATTTTATTATATGCATTCATACATGTGATACATGGATAAAATTTTATCGTAAATGGTGTCTAATGTTGGATGTGTGTGTGTGTGTGTGTTTGTGTTAATTGGTTCAAATATTGAGTTTTCTTGCTAGTTTTGATTTGAACTTTTCCATATTATGCTTTTGATAACATTAGATAACACCAATGCATCAAAAATCGATAGGGTGAGTTAAATTGTAAATCTACATAATGGCAAGGAGAGTGTTCAAGTCAAAGAAATATTATATCAAGTGTGTCATAATTCTCATTGTCTCTTAACATGCATATGTAGTTGGTGTTATACTTGGGTCCTTAGGCTTCATAAAGAGCATAATCTACTATTACTAGGTTTCACTTGGGATGACATTTTTGGGTTATTGTTGTGCACTCATGGCATATATATTATGGAATAAATAAATATCACCATTTTTCGAGCATTATGAATTTATGAGCATTAAATAAGAGAAATTGGAATAGTTGAAGTATCCTAATGCACAAGAGTGAATTTTGTAGTCATTGCATATGTTCATCAACAAGCTATATACATTGGAATATTTGAAGTATCTTATTGCACAAGAGCATATCTTGTAGTCATTGCATATTTTCATCATCAAGCTATATTTATTGTAGATGATTTTGAGACATCTTATTCATTTCTTAGAACTATGCACTTTATTTTGGGATTATGGCTACTAGGAAACTAAAACAACATACTAAGACTAGACTACAAAATATAAAATTGATGTAATTGGGATTGTAACCTACATACTATGAGGGATTCAAGACTCTGAGTTACATTTTGACTCATAATTAGTATAATGACATTTTGAAATGGTTAGTGCCTTGGACAAGAAATTTGTTATTGAGTACTAATTCCATTTGAGTGACGATTTTGCATAATTTTCAAGGATTGATATGACTTATTTTCCCAAAATCCTAAGGCATATTACATATGTTATATGCTTAGTAAGACAAGAGGGTTAGCAAGTAACAACATTTTTTTGTCTACTATTGGAATAAAAAATATCATAGTAGTTCACTAGCTTAAAGGAAGTTGCCTAAGGATAATGGCCTTGTTACATCTATGTGGTGATTGGACAATGGTGGTCATTCACAACTATGGAAAGTTACAATGTAGGATGAAAATAATGGAACCAAATGCTTTCATTGTTTTGTTATCATTAGTGCCTAAGCTAGCCTACTTAGTACATGCATCAATGGAAGAGAAGTTCTTTAACTTCTTCGATCCCTTTGATTTAGTGAAATGTATGTGTGAGTGTAAACAAAACCCTTTGTTATTAAATATTAAGGGAACATTTTAAGATTATTTTTATTACTTACTTATATTGTTTTATCTTTAATTATAAGTTATTTAGTTATACACACAAGAAATCACTCGAGAAAAATGAAATGTAGATCATGAGTTATGGTATCCATATTCCCTTAGAGAATCAATGTGAGGGGCTTACCATGTTTCTCTTGCGAGTTGGAGGTGTTATAAAAGCGGATGCCTATATTTAAAGCTCCTTAACCAATATGAATATTATGTGTGGAGCTTACACTTGAGGGAAAAAGTAATGTGGATAGAAAAGGATAAAGGTTGTTGAGTGATTAAGCAAATTCCCTAAAGGATCATAAACTAATATGACAAGTGTAACTAATCGATTCTAGTTAAAGCCTTGGTAGTCAAATGGTGAACCTAATGGGGATTAGGAGGTTCTCCAAGACTAATAATGAAACCAAATTAAATAGGAGTAAAGAAATACAAGTAGCAAGAGGATGATGGACTTGATCACATAATGAAGAAAACCCAGACAAACCTAGATGATATTTATATGGTGACTAGTGATCATGAATTGGTAATGAGTTGATAATTCTAATGAGGCCAAAGTGTGGTGGGTATATATATGTTTAGGAGGAGAGCCATATGGATAGCACAAATGACACCCATCCATGTAAAGGTACACCTTATTCATCTAGTTGGGACTCCCCATTCTTAAAATAGCATATCTCTTTTATCCAACACAACTAGTTGGGAGGTAGTTGGAAAACAAATTACGTTAATCAAGAACCAAGTAGTGATTTCACATCATTGCCACATTTGAACATTTATATATGGTTTTATGGTGTTATGTTGGGTCCCTATAATACTAGTGATTACCCCATTACTATGGTAGTTGTACCCCTTATTAATATTGTTGTGCCCCCATTGCCCCCATATTCTTATTACTGCGCCCCATAGAATCCCTCTATTGTTATTTTTGTGGCTTTGTATTATTATTGTTAGGTCGGTTGGGTTATATTGTGACTCCTTAGAATCCTATATATAGAAAGGAGGTTTTTGTCATTTGAATCATCCAAGAATTGTTCATTTATGTAATGTAAAGGAGGTTGCCCTCTTGAAGAGGCTGAATTCTAAGGCGTTGATCTATCTTTTCTATCTTTTCTTGAGCTGGTTTCATAACACCCACCCTCTTACAGGGGTAGATCTTAAAGCCAAATATAGAGCCTGAAACCTATGCTCCTATGGTACACATCTTTCAAAATGGTTAATAAAAATATTGACATCATCTAGCCCATCATAATAAGGCAATTTATGTACCTCAATTGATATACAGTCAAAGACTTTATAAGCCTATTGCATCATAGTGTAGAGATCCCATGTAAATGATTCTGCCAGTTTTCTAATTCTTCATCTAAGTCTGATTGGCACAAACTATCCTTATCTCAAATGATACATCCATATGTAGTGGGAATAATCCAGTCTTCATCTCGCGCAGTGAGATTATATATGTGATTAATGTCTTCATCGCCATAGTCATCACGTGTTGGCTCTATGTATCATGCATGTTCAGCTGGATCCAATGGAACATCCACTCTGAGACCATTCTTTTCAAACACCATGCTTCACTTATTCAAATTAATAATAGCATTTATGTCGAAATCCCAATCAATCCCAAGCAAGGCTGGATATGGATTACTGTCATCTACTATTTCAATAACTTCAAAATCTGCAAGCATGCTGGCTCCTTCAATATCTACAGCTACTCCATGTAGGTGACCCATCAGAATTATCTTTTGTTGGTTCACCATGCACTAATGGATTGGTGACCACTGCAACTTAGGTATCCCCATACATTCCCAAGTCTATTTTGGTAGTACATTAACATCAAATCCTAAGTCTAGAATTATATATTCCATGTCAAAATCACCAATTTGTGTTGTCAACCACATTTGCCTACCAATCCTCTTCTTGCTTCTGTTCACCTTATTTACTGCGCAATATTTTGGTAATGATTTGTCCTTGCTAGTGAGGTTATCTATTAGTTCTTGTAGTCCTTCAACTGCTTTCTAATCCATCAACAACTTCATGCATCTCTGTAAAAATTATTTCTGCACTGTGGGATCATATTTCTCCGTTTCAGTACTTTCTTCAGATTTCCCTTATCGTGGGACTATTGGTATCATAGTTTTAGATTTTGAAGAACCTGGATCCATAAAACATTTTCTTACCTCCATAAATGTCCCCTTTTGTCTTTGTAATTCAAATCCAGTGTTCTTCTCACTAGCCCTGCGAACCCATGTATCCGATACCGACTACTTTCCTTTTACCTTATGTTTACTATTGACTATACTGCTTCGTGCAACTATATTGACACTAGGATTGTCTTCATATGGCTCAGAACTCATCATCTGAATGTTATGTGTGGGTGGTTGGTTCTTCTTTTTCTACATCTTTTCTATTAATAAAGGACACTCTTTTATAATATGATCAAATTGCTTACAATATTGACAAGAAGGATGAGTTGGATTTTGACAATCGTGCACAGAATGTCCTAGTTCTCCATAGTTGTAGTAGATGATATGGCCACGACCTCTTCCAATGCCTCCTCCTCATCCTCTTCCCTATCCTTGGAATGATCCGCGAGCAGTAGGTGAGCCTTGATCATTTTGCGCACGAGTTTTAGCCTGCATCCTATACATTGGGGTTTTTTCTATAATCAAGTCATAGTTTTGGAAATATCTTTCATCATGGCCAACCGATTTACAAAATTTACAAAATAGTTGCTTTGGTGATTGCACAAAATTTTTTTAACAGATAATAATTATCCGTCGTATGAATTCCTGATACTTGACAGATACTACACCAAACAATTGAACCATTGCTTGATCTGGCATGAGACTCTGGTTTCAGTGGGTTGGGACCTCCCGTAGTTATATAATCTAGGTATATAGGGAACTGATCCTTATAGTGGCCTACAACCTTGTAATTCATGCACCAAAATTTAGGGTGTAGTCTTGGCTGAACCTCCTTTCCCTTCTTTATATCTTGTAACTCCATATGGAGGTTTGCTAACTGTGACTGGATCTGTTGGACTCCTATATTTGTATCCATGGATGCCACATCACACATCCCTTAGATAAATCTTAGTATCAGACACGAAACCATTTGTTGGCTTGAGGGGGCTTGGACCGAGATTCAAAGTTAGCTATGCTAACCAACAAAACCCTACACTACCGCCCTTGTGGCAACAATCCACTTACTGCAGACTGCGGTCTCACCCAAGGTAGTATTGGGGGATCCTAGAACCAGGTTTCTGCATTGAGAAGGCTAAATGATGTAGTAGAGAGGCATTTTCTTAACCTAGGTCCTGATTTGACCTTCACGAACCCTTATATTCAAAATCACATAATTAAATTGGTTTCTACTTAATTAGATATATGAACTTTGACTAAGTGTTCTAACATGCATAAGTTAACATACAAAAGAAGATCTAAACCTTTGTGATGAAATTAAAACAATATGATAGAGAACTAAATCATAACTGAGCATAAAGACATAGAAACATAGAATGCACAGATTTGCTTCAAATATGCTTTATTGCTTCAGATATTCAATACATACACTTCTTATGACCCTACACACACAACTACAGGGGCCCACGCACTCAGTTGCAGACTTACCAAGGTCTCCGTGCACTCAGC
Source organism: Pinus taeda (assembly GCA_000404065.3). NCBI lineage: Eukaryota > Viridiplantae > Streptophyta > Pinopsida > Pinales > Pinaceae > Pinus > Pinus taeda. The sequence continues at coordinate 245,554 of APFE031259930.1, read as the reverse complement.
TATAGGAGCCTTCTCCTTTGCCAAAATACATAATTATAAACTTGAAATATTACTTATCAACTATCCATAAGCATAGAACTTAACTTCCTAATGAATCCTAGATGAATCCATTTTATATCTATTTACCATGGTCCACAAACCATGGGCAGAGTTCATTGTATAATAAAAAATCACATCCCTTTACAAAATAAGGGGCTTTGACCTTCTTAAAAGCCCCTTTGAATATTAACATTCTGCGCGCTCCGCTCCTCAAATTGCGGAGACTTTACAATATTACACAATTTGACTCAAAACTTAGGCAAAGCTTAGACCTAGGGGTCCCCATCCCAACAACATTCACAATCCATGTGTGAAAACGTGCTAGCCTATAAGGCTTCAATATTAAGCAAAAGTACCAAGATACATAAATACAATGAACACCACTAGCTCCAATAGTGGATCGTTAGAGCCACTACTTGCTCCCTAAAAGTACTAAGTCTGTCTCTCTAATGACTTATGGGAGAAGACAAGGTTTAAATTCCTTTACATGAGAAATGATGATTTATTTATAACTTTAGGAACGACCTTTCACATCCTCATGACTGTTGACTTTCCAACTTCTAGTGACCGTTGGACTTCTACAACCTTTGGAATTTCAAATGACTTTTGGAATTACAAATTGCATTTGGTATTACATGTATTTTGGAATTCCATGAATCTTTAGTTCATACATGACTTTTGGACTTCCACTTATTTTTCTTTACTATGGTTACACAATAAATTATGAATTACACATGATCGTGTGATGAGAAGGTGACATGCCACTACCATTCATGATTGGGACCAATAGTGATTGATGACATGGAATTATCCAGTGGTGTCATGGTCTCCATGTGCTTCTTAATTCTTCATGCAACTTCAAACATTGATGTCCTCACCCTTTAAAGGGCCTTTGATCTAATGGGGTCTCTCAATTACTTTGATCATCAACATTCAATTGTATTCTTCATTCTTCCCATGCTTCTTTTTGTTTTTTCTCTTTGCCTAATCTTCCTCATGTGTGCTTGGCATGTTCTTGGAATAATTTTATCTACAATAACTCGTGAAAAGAACCACCAACCTGAAAATATCCTAATGTACCATGCTTTGTGCATATTTTTTGTTCATTCCTTTTCGGTGCACTCAAAAGAGGTAAAAGGAGATCTTGGGTGCATGAGCACACTTTGAAAGGATGAAGGGCTGAGAAGAGGAAACTTTGAGGCTTCGACATGCACTCAAAAGAGGGAGACAATCAAGGTAGGGCACATGGTACAAGTACGAAGGACGAAGGGGGATACTTTGGGCTTACCTTGTGCACTGTATGCTCAAGGGGGAGATGAAGGGTGCACTCCTGAAGGCTGAATAATGAAGGCTTCAAACCTTCGAGTTGCGCTCAAGAGGTCCAAGAGGGTGCAAGGTGCACTCATGAAGGCTTAAGAATGATGATTTGTGTCTTTGAAGTGCACTCATGCACTCGAAGGGTCTGGAGGGTGCATGGTACATTGAGGAAGGATGAAGGGTGGAGCTTAAGTCCTTCAGGGTGCACGTATGCGCTTAAGGAGGGTGTTCTTCTTCGAGTCAAAGGAGTGCGCTCAAGGAAGACTTATCCTCTTGAAGGGAACAATTCAGAGCAAGGAAGGAGAAAGAGGCTTAAAGAGTGCGCTTTGCACTCTTAAAGGGTGCATGGTGCACATTCAAACAAAGAAATATGCTTGATCAAGGTTTTAGAGTGCCCTCATGTTTTCTTGGCCTCAATGAGTTGGCTTTGAACTGAAGAATTGTCTAAGTATGATATATAAAGTGAGGGGAAAACAAAATGAGTTTAGACATAGAACCATCTGCAACACATACCAACTCATAAAGAAAATTGGAGAAAATTGAACAATGATAAATATACATAAAAAAACACTTTATACAGATTCCCCAAGTACAATGAGTGAAGTGTGTGTGACCGTGACCCAAAAGTGTCATTTTACAACAATAAAGATGTTACAACTATGAAATGCACCTAAGATGTTCTAATTAATGTGAAGACACTTGAGACCATTCAAGGACACTTGAAACACATAAAATAACATGAGACAACATTTGAAGTTCAAGGTGACACTAGGTACGATAGTGATAGTAGGCTCCAAAATTCATATGCGGTGAAATTTTGGAGGGTGTTGTAGCAATGATAAGAAGTTTCCATTTAGCTTCTACATTGCTTACTTCTTAAATGCTTATTTATACAACTAGTTTAGATTTCCTTTCCCACAATTTACTTTAAGCAAAGTATGATTTATTTCTTGCAAGAGTAATTTAAGGATTTCTTTTCTGACAAAGTAGAATAGATTTCCTTTACTATCATTAGATTTTATTTTTTGTCATTAACTTATGTGTGCTTTCCTTTCTTAAAAATATAATAGATTTCCTTTCTATCATTTACTTTATAGGAAAATTAGAATAGTTTTTCTTATTTATATTTACCTTATGTAACTTAGGACTAATGACTTACCTAGATATTTTCACATTAAAATTTGTTTCGTTGCCTTCACTCTCCTACTTCAAAGGGAGTCAAACTAGGAAGAGGAAGGTACCTGCTACACATATAGTTTCAACCCCTATTAAGTTTGTATGAACCTCGGGTTGATAATTAAAGTTGGTAGCCTTGGGAGTCACAACATTCTTGTTTTAATACTAGGGCTGATCACTTTTTAGTGCCGGTGCCTGGGAGGGTGTTGGGGTGGGGTCCCCTGGGTAAGTTTTGGGGAAAAAGTTTTTTTGATGTAAAAAGATATAAAGTCTCTGCAAATTGTGGATGTGGAGTGTGGAGTTAGTTAGGAGTCAAAAAGGGTTTTTACCCTTGTTCATGTAAATATGAGTCAGTTTTTGAGATCTACCCATGGTATAATGATGAATGTAATGGGCCGATAGAAAGAAGATTGAGATAAGAGTCTTAGAGGAGGAAAAGGTTCTACAACTAAGTGCACAGAGGCCTAGATTTGTGTCTGTAGCTGAGTGTGCAGACCCTTGCAACTGAGTGTGCAGGGAAGTTTTGAGTATGTAAGCGTTTACTGAAGATCAATAAAGAAGACTGTTGCAGAAATTCCTGTGTTTTATCTCTATACTTATGTCATGTATGAATGCGATATATGCTGTGATGAATAATGTCTTTATGAAATAATGATGTACAGATGCACGAATTTACTTGATCCGTCTTATTATCTGAGTGCAATTAATGTTAAGTGATTACACGAAGATCATAGCACTTTCTGTTAAATTTATTCAAAACTTACGTAGATCAGAGTAAATACTAATCTAAGGAGAATCTATGGTGTGCATAAGTAGATAGTTTTCCTGTTGAGCGTCCGCAAAAGCCAATCGTAGATCTTTGTGGAGGTCTAGAGGCCGATTAAGGGAAGTTAGAACAATAAGCCATAAGGGCTTAGAGATCTGTGTGAAGGTAGATCTAGGATATAAAAGGGACATCACATTGATCTCTGGCTATAGAAACTTAGTTCTAGCATCCCCCCATACTACTTCAGGTGAGACTTCAGTCTGCGCACCACGGGTTGATGCCAAAAGGGCCAATAGTATAGGGATTTGTTTGGTGCAACTAACTCTAAACTTGGTTTAGGACCACCTAAGCCAAGAAATGGTTCCATTGCCGAGACTGGGATCCACATAAAGAGATGTGAGATGTCACATCATTGGAATTCGACCAAGAAGGAAATGGAGAAGTGGTTGGACAGACAAATCCACAAATTCTTGGCACAGGAAAATAGGTATCTGTGACTGACAAAAGAATAGTGGTTGGACAAATATTTGTACACAGAGATACACAAAATTTTCTTCTGCACCTTCCTGATTGAACTATACGAGTGGATAGCTAAATTGGCAGGAAGTTGTTGGGAAAAGGTCCCCCAGGGTCATTTTTGGGCTTAAAAGCCCAAGTTTTGGGGAAAAAAGCCCAAGTTTTTGTATAAAAAGTATAAAGTCTTTGCATTTTGTGATTGCAGAGCATGAAGGTGTAAAGTGTAAAAAAGGGTTTCAACCCTTCATTTATGTAAGTCATGTCGGCTTTAGGACACGAAGGTGTAAAGTGTAAAAAATGGTTTCCACCCTTCATTTATGTAAGTCATGTCGGCTTTAGGAGATCTACCCATGGTCCAAAGACCATGGGATTATATAAAATCGGAAGTCTTAGAAGAGTCTAAGGTAGTTAAGTTCAGTGATGTTGTTGTAATGGGTCAGTAAGAGCTAAGAGCGAAGAGTCTTACTGCAGGAAAGAGGCTTTGCAGTTGTGTGCACAGAGGCCTAGGGTAGACGTCCACAACTGAGTGCATGGAATCATATAGCGGTGTGCGCATGATAGTTAGAGTTTGTAAAGAAGATCTAAAGCATTAATAAAGAGGATTATTATGGAATTACGTGTGTTTGATCTATTTACTTTTATGACGAATGCATGCGATTATGTTATAAAGAATATTGGGTTTATTTTAAGTTTAGGTATGTTCTATGCTAGAGCAATTTATTTAAATTTTCACAGTTAGCAATCACATCAACATTACAATAAACTGCAGATAGAACATAAATATAAAATGCAGAAGACAAGCCAAGACAAGAAGACACAAGATGTGGCGTGAGCCAGGGACAAACCCCACAATGTGTGGGGAAACCCTTTGATCAAATCTTCTTTTATCTTCAAAGTTCAGCAAAGAAAGAGAGAGAGAGATAATACATTTACAACAAAAATCAACACTTTGACTTATCTGGATCTAAACATAGATCATTTCATATGATGATGAAATCAGTTGAAGACATTCTGCTTCAACTGAATCTCCTAGGTGAAGACTTCACCTATCCATTTCGTTCATCTGCTGCACCTTACCGTGTAGCACCATCATGTTGCATCATGCATCTTCATGCTGCTCATGATCACTGTGCGGCCCATACATCAAGTTGTCCATCATCATGCTTCATGCTTCCCATGCTTCCCATGCTAATATGAATCATCGTCATCATGCTGCCTTTGCATCATCATGTTGCGAAATTATAATACTGTCATCAGCCTTAGCTGCTTGCTATGACTTGCAGCCTAGCAAAGCAGCTAGGCTATAGATCCTATTCGGCAGACTTCTTAAACTGGTTCTTACTGCGTTAACAGGTCTCTTCCTATAAAAACGTATAGAGTTTCTCCATGAACCAATTTATCATGTAGTTATCATGATAGTCTATAGACCCTTTATTATGAAGTTGCCGCATATGACAATTTATATGTTTCCACCTGCGAGTATATATATATATCCATTCTGTCAACCACATACATTTGCTATGTATAAAAATTTATATTTTTCCACCTGCGAGTATATATATCCAAGAATACTGTGCGTATATATATTCATATATCATAGCCCTCGTATATCTAACTATTGCTGTGATGGAGTCTTCATTGACTGCGTTGAATCCAAATTATGAACAGCGTGTAGACTGTGTTGTACTGCGGCACCAACGTGACTGCCCAATGTGCGGTATATTACCAGCATATATATGAATATATATAACCATGAATATGCCTAGCGTGACTGATTCTTCATTATGTCCTGCGGCTAGGTCTGAGTCATCATAGACTGTGTTCTATGCTTGTGTATTTGCCTAGTGTATATATATATATATATATATATGCCATGCTAGCGTGTATTTACAGCGTATATGATTCTGCGTATAAGCATCATTAGAGACCAGCGTATCTAGTGCCTGCGAATTCATGATCCAACGTATGAGTCTCTGCCTGCATCTTAATAATCTTGTGCCCTGCATGGATATGGTCACCATCTGTTGTGTGGATATGCCTTCATCATAGCGTATGGATTATCTGCTCAACGTGTAGGGATAGCGTGGTAAGATTCTTCATTAGAACAACGTTTCTTTTAACTATGGCTTCACCATGTTACTGCAGCTACCTTTTGTTTCACGATGGCGTTATCCAAGACTGCATTATCTATCTGTGTTCCATATATGTGATGGTTTAGTGTGATCCTGACTGTCACCATAAATGTCATGGCTGCCCAGATTACACACTACTTGGTGTGTAGGTTCCCTTTTGGACTGTGTTATAAGATCTAGCCTTCCGGTTGTTGCGTATTTAGTGACATCTAGGGTTTCTTCCATTAGATCTAGGTCATTATGCTACTGCGGCTAGGGCATCATAGCAAATACTCTTAGTGTTTTCTCTATCTCCAAAAACCCAGACGTGGAGAGGAGATCACATGAAGAGTGAGTGTGCCAATTGACATAAAAAACTCTTCTATTTATACTAAAGCGAGGATGATGAATAGACACGTCGGTTGGGCTTCTAGAGCCTACATAATAGTTGGTCGGCTTGATAATAATTTCATAAACAAAATAAATTCATAACTCCATAAATACTTATCGAAATCAGATGATCTTTGGATCAATCCTACACCTCTCAACGAGAGGGATCCAATAAAAATATCAGCTGCCATAAATAAGCCAACCCACATGGAGGTTGGCCCTAGTTGCCAATTTAACAGTTTATGATTTAATGATATATGGATGTGCGAATCTATATGTTTTACGTTATTATGTGAACGCAAGCTATAGTATCTGTTTATGCGAAGAATATATTAATGCTTGTTGAAGTTATTTGATGCTTAATCTGATCAGGGTAAATACAGAGGTAAGAACATTTACAGAAGCGCATAAGTAGCTAAATCATCTATTTAGGGTCTGCAAAGGATGATTGCAGAACTTCGTGAAGGTCTAGAAGCTGAATAAGAAAAGTATATTGATAAGCCCTAAAGGGCTTATTGATCCTCGTGAAGGCAGGTTTAGGGTATAAAATGATATCACTACCATCTCTGGGTGTGGAAACTTGGTTCCTGCATCCCTCCATATTGCTTCGAGTGAGACTTCAGTCCACGCTCCGTGGATTGATGCCAAAAGGGCCAGTAATGTAGGGATTTTCTTGGCTAATTAATGCTGAACTTGGGTCAAGGCCTACTAAGCCAACAAATGGTTTTGTTGCTAGGATTGGGATCTGCATAAAGAGATGTGTGATGTCGCATCACTGGAATCCAACTAAGAAGGAAATTGAAGACTAGTTGGATAGAAAGATCCACGAATTTGCGACGCAAGATAAAAAGAACCCGTGATTAACGAAAGAACAGTGGTTGGACAGATATTTGTACACAAAGATACACAAAATCTTCTTCTATTCCTTCCTAGATGAATTATATGAGTGGATCACTGTATTGACAAATGACCAAGGAAGGTGGAGGCTTGACAGTCTGTTAGTGTGGACCCCAGAGTTAGTGTGGAGATTGGAAGCCTCAGAAGATAATATTGCACACGTTGTCGATCACTGGCTCGATCATAGCATAGGAGGATTCATGACAGAGTTTACGGTCGATACTTCAGCCAGTTATAGCGAAGTAGAGCACTGCTTCTTCAAGGGACCATGAGGTAAGTATTTAAGGTCTTGAAATACTTGGATTAAGATGCTTTTGTGTGAAAAGTGGGTTATGCAACTACCTTGATGTTTGGAGCTACACGAAGTGGAAAGATCTTCAGGGATAGAGGGAAAACAAGCCTTGAATAAAGTCCATTGATTGGACCTCCTCTGAGTGATGATGAGGAAGCAGCATAGACTTCTCCACAGAGCCTTGTTCAATTGATAAGATAGGGGTTCCCGCTAATACCCCATCCACCCACACCACCTCCATCTTCATCTCCGTTGCATACACCTTCACCCACACCACTACCACCTCTGCCACCATTCAATATGGAAAATGCAATAAAGTTTCCTGTTTTCAAGGGTTCAGGAATAGAGGATTCAGACCAGTTTTGGTTCATCATGAAGTCTATATGAGAGGCTTAGGGTATAATGGATGATCAGATGAAGAAAGCGACGTTGGTCACTGCTTTACAAGAACACATGCTGACATGGTACATTAAGTATTGCACTGATAACTCGATGGATTCATTAGTAGATATTCAAACTGCACTGAATAAGGAGTTCAGTAGGCATAAGTATGAAGCTCAACCAATTGTGGGATTCAAGGAGATCATGATGAAGCCTGGCGAGACACCCTGGGATTTGGATCAGAGGTTCAAGTGCACGATTCGCGAAGCCAACATGAATCTTACGGATGGTCAACACTGCAAATGGTTTGTGGCTTCACTCTTGCCTCATCTGAGGGTTGCTTTATCGCAGAAAAATATTGGGACCTAGGCGAAAGCCCTGTAGATTGCATGAGACGCCGATGTAGGATGCTAATTTGGGAGTTCAGCAGATTCATGTGTAGTTGCAGAAAATTTGCCTAGATTTTTAGAGTCTGAAGAAGGATAGAGTGGTTTGGCCAAAGGTGCATGAAGAAGTTTGGTGCCTGAAATACAAAAGCCAGGGGCATGACAAAGATCACTGCCCAATCTTTGCGAATTATGTTGTAGCAGGAGGGATGATGCCTTTGAGGCTAGAAGCTCAAGCATGGCCAAGTACATGGCCCGCGCTATGGTGTGCTATCTGTTAATTGGCTAGAAAACATGTGATAGACAATTTTCACCTGCGACAGAGATTTGTACAGACACCGCAACAAATCTTATGCAACTTCTATCAATCGGTGGGTCATGATGAGCATAATTCCGTAGCTATGAGCTAATGATGGATAGAATGCCCACATATAGAGTGCAAGTAGAAACTCAGCCTCCGGATCAAGGCATTGGGGGAGCGTGGGGAGAATTATAGGGGCATTGATAAGGCCGAGGTGGAGGAGGACCTGGTAGAGGTCGAGGACAAGCAATTTTCTACAACTGTGGGGGACCAGGACACTATGTGAGAGAATGCATGAACCTGATGCACTTGTCGTGTAGATATTTCACTTAGTTTGACCACGTGACAGAAGATTACCCTGTATTATTATCTAAGATATGTGAAAAGGGGGCACAGTCTCAGCAACCTACCCAGAATCTATAGATGATGAGGGATGAACCCCGTGAAGAGGATCTTAATGTGAACATCGTGCTGTGAAGTGGAATGACGACTGACGAAGACAAGGGAAAGAAGCCTGAAGAAGGTGAATGGGTCTGTAAAGCTCCAGAAAAGGGGGTTGGCTTTGATTTGGAGTGTGCGAAGGAAACCTTCATAAAAGCAAAGAAAATCTTCCCTGAGGCTTCTACCTTAGGAAGTCAGGATAAGTAGTTTGAAGAAATGGACCCTTCCATGCTTACTACATTTTTGGAGACTTGTATGAAGCTGCTTTGAGATAGCAAGGCTGTCAAGGGGTTACAGGAGTTGATCAATAAATGTGTTTGTAACACTCCTGATGGCCCGTGTGTGGTTTGGAAGATTGGTAAGAATAAGGCAAGAACAGGGAGGGAGATGAGACTCACCGCATAGATAGGAGAATATGAAATGGACCAAGTCATCCTGGATCTAGGGTCTGACGTGAAAATTTTGCCTAAACAGACATGGGAGAGAATGGGGAGACCTACACTACAATGGTATCCTATTCAATTAAGGATGGAAAATTAGCAAAATATTATCCCTATGGGAAGATTATAGAGAGTGACAGTCGATATCGAAGGCGTGAGCGCATTGGCCGATTTTGAGGTGATAGAGATTGTGGATGACAACAATCCCTACCTTGCTCTCCTTGGGATCAACTGGGCTATCGACATGAACGGGGTGATTAATTTGAAGAAGCAGATGATTTCATTTGAGAGAAAGTCACTCCGTGTAGTAGTACCACTAGACCTTGCAAAAGGACCACACTACATTGAACCAGTCCGCGATTATGAAAGTGATGACGATTTGGACCAAATTTATAGGATAACGGTGAACGATCAAGATTGGGTGAATCTGATAGCTGATGGATGTCTTGCATGGGACCACAAAAGCTCCTGCACATTAGACTCAGACAAGGAATTGGAACGCTAGCAGAATAGATTGCACGACGTATCTACGCTATGATGTAACATGATGACCAAATCACTACACTGCATATCATCCGAGGTAAGAAGTCTACCTTACTATGATGGTTTAACTAACTTTGATAAATTTCTGGATGCATTTGAAAGGGAAGTGCCGGAGAAGCATCGCTTCCAAGCCTTGGACTTAGCGTTGCGCGCTACGTCTACAAGATGGTGGGGTACTCACAAAGGAAAATTCGATGGATGGCACAAATATAGAAGAATGACGAGGGTATGGTTTGGTCGCCCAAAGGTATGACTGACAGAGAAATACAATAGAAGGAGTGATCTGCATTATCACTTAGCCAAATGGACCAATGCTTATGGAGCAGAACTGCAACCAGAGTGGGTGCATTTGTTCTGTCACACCTTGGATGTGATACCTATGAATTGGTACTTGGAGATGGAGCTTCACCATGGCACGGGAAAACGAAATATTTTGAGACAGGGATTCTTTATGACATTTAGCTTTGAAGATGGATTTGAGTGCATCGATGAAGCGCTGCAAGAGGTCAAAGCAATGATCTTCAGAATACCACAGGATCCCTTGGATTTGATTCAACCTGATTGGACCACTCAGCTATGCCACGCACTGGAGTGCTACAATGTGACTGCTGAAGAAGAAGATGAGATCTGAGGAACATTAATATCCTGGAAACAAAGGGACACCGTGAAGTTGAGGGACCACAAATTGAAAATCTAGATATCACTGCGCCGTTAAAAACAAGACAAGTGAACATCAGGACAGAGGCAGAGCCAAAGTTTGCGAAGATAGGGGACTACTAGAATGATGCTACGGTGAATAAGGTCACTGAATTGCTCTACGAATAGCAAGACTTGTTTCCTATGAAGTTCACAGACTTAAAGGGGATAATAGGGGATCTAGGAGTTATGAAAAGTACGTTGAAACTGGATGTGAAGCCGATTAAGCAAAGGATATGCGTATATCTCAGGAAGCTGAATGACACTTGTGTGCATGATCCCTTTCCAACTTTGTTCACCGATGAAGTGATGGATAATGTAGGAGGACAGGAAGCATATTCATTCACTGATGGGTTCTCGAGGTACCATCAGAACAAGATCGCGCTGGAGGATATAAGTAAGACAACCTTCACAACTAAGTGGGGGTGATTTAAATATACTTTAATGCCTTTTGGATTGAAGAACACTGACGATATTTTCGCACTTAGTCATCACGATATTTAAGGACTTCATTCACAAGTTTCTAGAATATACATTGACGGTTGGACGGTGTTTGGGCTGGTAAAATGCCATGTAGCTAGCCTGTTCTTGATGTTGGATACATGCCGAAGGTATCATATCGTGCTAAATCTAAGGAAATGTTTGTTTTGTGTTCCTTTCAGAATCTTGATGGGCCATGTAGTGTGCAGACAAGGATTAATGGTCGACCCAACTAAGATAGCAGTTATAATTAATTTGGAGGCACCAAGAAGTGTGAAATAGATGCGCGCAATGTTGGGGCATACGGGATACTGTAGAAAGTTCATCAAGAGTTATGCCCAAATTACGTCATCGATGGAGAAGCTGCTAAAAAAGGATACTACATTCTGTTGGAATGAAGCATGTCAGTGAAGCTTAGATATGTTAAAGGAAAAGATGGTCACCGTGCTGATCCTAGTCTTCCTAGATTGCAAAAAGGAATTTCATGTGCATGTGGACACATTGTTTATTGCGCTTGAAGCAGTACTGACACAAGCCGGTGAGGGAGAGTTGGATCACCCTATAGCATTTGCGAGTAGGAAGTTGTCTAAAGCTGAGAAGAACTATTCAATGAGAGAGCACAAAGGTTTGGCAATGGTATACGTGCTCCAGAAGTTCAGAAACTACTTACTAGGCGGGCACTTTAAGATGTATACATACCATTCTGCATTGAAGTACTTGGTTAACAAGCCTGTGTTGGGGGGGAATATGTAGATGGCTGCTGCTTTTCCAGGAATATGATTTCGAAGTCATTGTGAAGCGAGGGCGATTAAATGTAGGACCAAATCACCTATCGTGCATCGAAACGGGAGGGGAGCCTACTAATTTGGAGGAAGGACTACCTGATGTGTAGCTCTTTGAAGTGCGTGTTGCAGACAATCAATTTGCATATATTATATACTTCCTAATGACGGGGATAGCTCCAGAGGGAAATACTAGTCAACAAAAGGAGGAGCTGGTGATGCATGCAAAATACTTTTTTGTCATTGAAGGACATTAATATAAAATGGGCTTAGATGAAATACTGCGACAATATGTGCCTGAGTTTGAATGAAACAACATCCTCGCTAAAGCTCATGGAGGAGTTGCTGGAGGACATTATGCAAGAAAAGAAACAACGTAGAATATTTTACCCACTGGGTTATGGTGACCGACACTGCATAAAGATTCCAAGGCTTATTGTAAGGCATGTGATGCATGTCATAGGATGGGCATGCCATCGTGGAGGGATGAGCCGCCTTTGAATAGGCAAGTGTCGTTACAACCATTCAAGAAATGGGCCATTGATTTTGTAGGCCTGATTCAACCTCCAGGAAAGAAGACCGGTGTGTGGTATATCATCACCGCGATGGAGCATTTGACCAGATGGGTGGAGGTGCAACCTATGAAGGACTGTACAGGGGCAACAACAATGAAGTTCCTCTTTGAGTATGTGCTAACTAAATTTGATTTCCCGAAGATTTTGATGAGATATCGTGGTACACATTTCCTTAATGAAACGATCAGTCCACTGATGGAGGAATTCTATGTTTATCATTAAAAGAGCATGCCATATCACCCACAGGCTAATGGGACGATCAAAATTTTAATAAGATATTGGAGAACCCACTGATGAAGTTTTGCAATTCACAAAGGAATGATTGGGATGTGCACCTATCTGCGGTGCTATGGGCTTACAGAACTCCTTGCAAAAAAACCGATTGGACATACACCCTTCAGGCTAGTCTATAGCGTAGAAGTTGTGATGCCAATGGAGTATATTGTACCTAGTCTATGCATAGCGGCATTCACAGGAATGGTGGATGGCGGAGCCATAGAATAGAGGCTTGCGCAGCTGAAAGAGCTTGAAGAAGAGAGGTTTTTGGCTCGATTCCATCAACAAGTTCAGAAGGAGCGTGAAAAGGCATGGCATGATTGACACATCAAACTATGCACCTTCAAGGTAAGTTATTTGGTTTTATTATATGACAAGAAGTTTAAAAAATTTCCAGGAAACTTTTAGATGCATTGGCTGGGGCCGTATGTCATCAAGGAGATTACTGATGGTGGAGTAGTTCAACTGGTAAAATTGAATGGAGATCCATTTCTTGGAAAGGTAAATGGTAGCTGATTGAATCCATACACTGGGGATTTGGCTAGATGACTATATGATGGAAGCATAGTCTTAGTGCTCCAGGCAACTGAAAAAAGGTGCGGGACTATAAACTACACTGCCTGGGTTGTAGAGCTGCGTGACTGGGGGACTGCGCGGGATGGAAGAATGTCACAACATGAACTGAAGCACGAAGGGAGCTACACTATAAGAGGAGAGACCAAGTAGAGTAGCCAGAAAGTGTTTGTTACGGTCACTGTTCATGATTTTACAGTGAGAAAATGGCTAAGAGAAGTCGCCGGGGGGGGGGGGCGCATTTAAGAAGAAATTTAAATGTGAGATATTTGAAAATTTGGCGCCAATATAGAATTTATGATCAAATTTTTGGGGGAACGGTCGGATTTTAATTCAAGTTTGCCTATAAATTACAGATGGTTACCGAACGGATGTGTTGATCTATCGATTGCGCATGAACCTTGAGAGTTTTGAGGCTTTGGTGGCTAGTTCAGTGTTTGAAAGGTTTCCTAAAAAAGCCTAGGAGCTCCTTAATAGTCTAAAGTCAGCGCCCGCGAAAAATATAAGTTCTGGAGGATCGATGACCTCTGAGGGAGCTGCCCCTGAGGTTGTAAGTGTGGAGGTATCCGCAGACGTGCCAAAATTTCCAAGGTCACTCAGGCTGAGGCCTACACTGACAAGAGAGGGGCCTAAGAAAAAGAAAGACAAATAGAAAGTGACATAGCCAGTGTGCGAGTCACCAAGGAAGCACCAGAAGAAAGAGAAGCCCATCGAGTAGGAGAAACGAAAGGTGGTAAACCTAGAATCCAACGAGGTTGTAGATGAAGGTGAAAACATTGACATCGAGGGTGTGGACCCTATCTCAAAGCTACTGGAATACATTCCTCTGCGCCGGGAATTCAGTTGATGCAGTAACAGATTGCACTGCGCTCTTTGAGTAGTCGCTGGAGGTACTTACCAGTTTGCAAGAAGATCCCAACCTACAGAGGTTAGCAACAGAGGTGAGGGAATTATAGCAGTGGTATGACGAGGTTAGAGCAATGATGCACACCATCGCTATCACACAGAGATTGGCAAAATTGTAGGAAGCAAAGGATTTTAAGGAATGGGCAGATGAAACACAATGCAAAGAGGCAGTACTGAAGGCTAGATTAGGGCCTTGGCTAGACAAAGCTTATGTGCTCACCCCCACCATTGAGGGAAACTTAGATAGCCTTCAGGCAACATAACAAAAAATCAAGGCAGATAGCGCAGGGCCAACAATGGAGCAACTGGTGGAGCAGGCTAAGTAGGCAGCGACACAGTGTACCGCTGAAGTTGCCGTGGTGCAAGTAGAGTTGGGAGGTCTTTGTGACAAGATATCCATGCCAGTAGAGTGACTCAGGGGAAAGTCACCATAATTTTTTTGGGGGCCTATTGTACAAGGTCCCCTAGGGTCATATTTGGGGTTAAAAGCCCAAGTTTTGGGGTAGAAAGCCCAAGTTTTTGTATAAAAAATGTAAAGTCTCCGCATTTTGTGGTTATGGAGTGCGAATATGTAAAGTGTCAAAAAGGGTTTCTGCCCTTCGTTTATGTAAGTCATGTCGGCTTTAGGAGATATACCCATGGTATGCGGACCATGGGATTGCATAAAAAGGGAAGTCTTAGAAGAGTCTAAGGCAGTTAAGTTCAGTTCTTGGGTGTTGTTGCAATGGGTTAGTAAGAGCTAAGAGTGAAGAGTCTTAGTGTAGGAAAGAAGCTCTTCAGCTGTGTGCGCAAAAGGCTGGAGTAGACATCTGCAATGGAGTGCGTGGACTCCTGCAACTATGTGCACAGGATAGTTAGAGTCTGTAAAGAAGATCTGAAGCATTAATAAAGAGGATTATTTTGGAATTACATGTGTTTGATCTATTTACTTATGTGATGAATGCATGCAATTATGTTATAAAGAATATTGGGTTTATGATTTAATGCTATATTGATGCGCGAATCTATATGTTTTACATTATTATATGAATGCAAGCTATAATATCTGTTTACGTGAAGAATATCTTAATGCTTGTTGAAGTTATTTGATGCTTAAGCTAATCAAGGTAAATACAAAGGTAATAACATTTACATAAGTGCGTAAGTAGATAAATCACTTGTTTAGGGTCCATGAAGGATGATCACAGACCTTCGTGAAGGTGTAGAAGCCAGATAAGAGAAGTATATCGATAAGTCCTAAAGGGCTTATCGATCCACGCAAAGGCAGGTTTAGGGTATAAAACGACATCACTACTATCTTTGGGTGGAAAAACTTGGTTCTTGCATGTGCCCATACTGCTTCGAGTGAGACTTCAGTCTGCACTCTGCGGATTGATGCTGAAAGGGTTAGTAGTGTAGGGATTTCCTTGGCTAATTAACGTTTAACCTAGGTAAGGGCCCACTAAGCCAACAATGACCAAGGAAGGTGGATGCTTGACGATCCAATAGTGTGGACTTCCGATCTAGTGCGAAGGTTAGAAGCCTTTGAAGATAAGATTGTGCGTGCTGTCAATCATTGGCTTGATCGGGTTATAGGAGGATTTGTTACAGAGTTTGCGTAAACACCTGAGTTAATTACATCAAAGCAGAGTGATGGTTCTTCAAGGGACCACGAGGTAAGTATATAATATCTTTGAATACTTGGATTAAGATGTTGTTGTGTGAGAAACAGGTTATGCCATTGCCTTGATGTTTGGAGCTACGCGAAGTGGGAATATCTTCAGAGATAGGGGAAGAATAGGCCCTGAATATAGGCCGCTGATTGGATCTCCTGTGAGTGACGACTAGGGATGAACACAGGATTCACTGCAAAGTTCTGTCCAGTTAATAAGACAGGGTTTTCCGCAGATACTATCCACGCCACCTCTACCTTCACCTCCATAACATACACCTTCGCCGACACCACCATCACCACCACTGCCGTTCAACATGTCAAATACAATGAAGTTGCCAGTTTTTAAGGGTTTAGGAAGTGAGGATTCAGATCAACTTTGGTTTGTTGCGAAGGCTATGTGGATAACACAACATATTACAAATGATAATATAAATGAGGTGCAATTGGTTACCGCTTTGTAGGATCGCGCGCTGACATGGTACTTTAAGTACTACACTGATAATCCATTGGCGTCATTAGCAGATACTCAGACCGCTTTGAACAAAGAATTCGGTAAGCCTAAGTCTACCTCGCAATCGGTAATTGGATTTAAGGAAATGATGATGAGGCTCAGTGAAACACCCTCGGAGCTAGATCAAAGGATGAAGT
Organism: Pinus taeda; assembly: GCA_000404065.3. Classification (NCBI taxonomy): domain Eukaryota; kingdom Viridiplantae; phylum Streptophyta; class Pinopsida; order Pinales; family Pinaceae; genus Pinus; species Pinus taeda. The sequence goes on along the minus strand of APFE031259930.1, from coordinate 228,968 downwards.
GCGGGATTTGTGAAGCTAATATGAATCTCACAGATAGTCAGCACCACGATTGGTTTATAGCCCCACTCCTGCCCCACCTAAGGATTGCTTTATCGCAACAAAAGATAGGAACTCAAGTGGAAGCTCTGGAAATCACAATGAGATTGCATGAAACACCTATTCAGGATGCGTCTTTGGGAGTCCAACAAATTCACTCGCAGTTGCAAAACCTCTATTTGGAATTGTAGAGCTTGAAAAAAGCAAAGGAGGCCAGGACAGAGGTGTGCGAAGAAGTCTGGTGCCTCAAGTGTAAGAGCCAGGGGCATGATAAGGATCATTACCCTGTCTTCGTGAATTATATCTTTAGGGGGGGCCCTGAGGCAAGAAGCTCTAGCAGGACCAAGTATGGGGCCCATGCTATGGTGTGCTATTTTTCAGTTGGCTAGAAAACATGTAACAAATAACTATCATTTGCTGCAAAAATTTGTGTAGACACCATAACAATTGTTCTGCAATTTCTGCAAATCAGTGGGCCACGATGAATGACACTGCCATAGCTATGAAGTAATGATGGAGAGGATGCCTACGTATTGAATGCAAGCATAAACTTGTCCTCTGGATCAGGGCGCTAGGGGAGCGTATGGAGGATATCAGGGGCGAAGAAGAGGCCGAGCAGGAGGAGAACCTGATAGAGGTCATGAATAGGTCATTTTCTATAATTACAGAACACTAGGGCACTACGCACGGGAGTGTACGAGTCTGCTATAGGGATTAATGCATGGGTGTTTGGTGATGTAGAAAACCCTCAAGGATATTCCTGGGATCCTCAACAGACAGTCATATTACTACAACTGTCAAAAAGTTACATGCATATCTATGTTTAAAAAATGAATATGAAAGTGAGAAGGAATTATTACCCCAAGTCTTAGTGTGGTGTTGCTAGATAGTACAATGTAGCTAGGTGGAAGACCCCTAAGCTGGCTCCATATCAAAACCTCCACATAGCAAAGACAAGCGTAATATCACAGCATAGAACCTTGATAAACAAATGCATGAACATATAAAATATATCTAGTTGCATATAACTAAGCCACTCATGCGAAAAAATATTGAATAAACATATAAACAAGTTATACTACCAACATCACAGAGTGGACAACACAACTGCAGTTCTATATTGATGTAGAAAGAGTGATTACAACCATTAGTTGCATCAACCTTCCCTTACCCTTCTAGCTCCTCTCTCTCTCCATTCTTGACCTCTTATGATGCCTTAGTCTGAGACTCTACTCGAGAGTGAAATAGGCAATCCTTTCAAATGGTTCAACCTCTTTCACAATGGCCCAAACCTTGCATTTATAGCATGTAGGGTTAGGGTTTCCAAGTCCTTCATGAGTTCCACTAGGAAAAATCAGTGATGTTTCCATGCTTTAGTGCTCTTTTCCATTTGCATATTCCATTAGGAATTAGTAATTCCCCCAAAAAGGTCAAGGTCTGATGTTTCCCTGCTTTTATGACCTGACATAGGAGAGAATATAGGGATATTTTCTTAGTCAATTCACTCCTTTGACCCATAGAAACTAATGTAGGATCACTAACGCTATTCCCGAGGTAGAAACTAGAGTTATCCTAGGCACTCACGTACCCTTAAGCTTGCTGAGAAGCTTTATAAAGCATGTTGATAGTGTCTAGACAACATTAGCTTGACAACTGGGCCTATGAACTTGGTCAGTATTTTAGTCATCATGTCTTTGTCCTCTGAGTTGATGTGGAGGTCATTTTCCTATATAACAGATGCCCCTTAAAGTGTGAGATCATAGGCTGTGATGATGGCAAAAATACTTTATATTTAACTGTTCTTTTCTTTGGGAAAGAGAGACAGAGGATTGGATATTTGGGTGGTATGGGAAACCTGATACAACACATATATATAAAACAGCTAAAATCATGTCCTGAGTCGGGCATTCCCACGCTGAGTAGCTATGTCAGAGTGATTTTCTTAGAAAAGGGATATGACAATACTGGCTGCCGATAAGCACAATGTGGAACTTGTGTCATAATATGATCATTATGATGAGCTGTCTCCAAAAAAAATAGCCGCAACTTGGGAGAGGAAACAAGGCTGAGTGATGTAAGCCTCTACCGAAGGTCTTGATTTCCGCTTCACCGAACAACATAGACCGATACATGTGAATATATGCCTTGATGTCAAACATGCATGAAATCATCTGAGTACTAGTCAATAATGGAGACCGTTAACAGATGCGAGGATGGCAACCGATAATGGTGATGGTCTCCAAGATGCACAGTACAATTTAACGAGTGCGAAAAATGTTTTTGTCATTGAACACTCATAGAATCGTTTAACTAGGAGCCAATAATGAAAACCCCTAGTCAAACACAAGGTGACCTACCATTGATGTTTGCAAGTACCAAGGCACTGGTGTGTTTCTGGGTCTTTTTCCTAGATAGAGTGTTGAAGTCAATAGGAAGAGACCTGTCGAAAGGAAGGCAATAAGGTGTCCTACATCAGTCGACATGAAACGAGACTAGAATGATTATTTTTTGAGTAATATTTTGAGCATCGGGTCAAAGTGACAGAGGGCATGATGGTAGGATATGCTTGATGGGTTGATGGAGGAAACAAAGGATAAAAGTTTTCCCTTGAACAATAGAAGGCATCATTTTTGGGATTCAACTGCGTTAAGTAAGTCATTCAAACGTATGACCATTTCCATGAGAGGTAGTCGTAACTGACTAATTTCTCATGATTTTTGAATAGTTCACTTAGCACTCATTGCATCGGGTGATGCTCACAGGGGTGAAGAAGTGGGATTGAAACTAGTGAAATGTGGAGAACGAATCACATAGCATCAATCCCAAAAATGATATCTAATATAATGCACTGCGTAGTCCCCCATACTTAAATAGAAGGCATGACAACGGTTTTAACCATGCAACACTAGACTCATGAACACCATAGAGTGTTAGGATACAGAGATGCAAGAACATCAGGGTATATAGGCTAAAATTATAGGATGGCAAGATTCATGTTGAGAGGCTATCACAAGGAAGGTTTATCTGAGGGAGTGCCATGTTCAAGGGAGCGACTACTGCCAAAGAAACCTTTCAAAATACAGATTCACATAATGCAGTTGTATTATCAAATTTCCACATTTGATTAGTTTAGTGAGTACAAATGGGTAAACTCATCGATATTTTCATGTATTAAGAGTCTAAAAAGAACTGTAAAAAGAGTGACTCTATGCCCTATCTGATTAGTGTAATGAGTCCAGAGAGGAAAACTCGTCGATCTTTTCATTTTTTAAGAGTCTAAAAAGGATCGTAAAAAGAGTGACTCTATACCTCATCTGTGTAATTTAATGATACCAGATGAGATAAATCGGTGGTATTTTCATATTTAGAGAGTCTGAAAAGATTGTAAAGAACGCTCCAGGGTGGTCCCTTTGTCATAGTTTTTAACCAAGTGCGACAAAATTTTAATAGTATACCCGAAACGATTCCTTTTCCATGAGTTAATCTACTGAGTCCAGATAAAGAGAAATGTATGTTCAATAGATGTTTGCCTCATTTTGTTACGAATACGAGGAGATGGAGTAAAATCAATACTCGTCGTGAAATTTTAATGAGTAACGCAATGACAAACTCAATACCTTCATCGAATTTTAACGAGTCAAATGAAGAAAACGCAGGGTATCTTTTTTAGTTTAGTGAGCGAGGAAAAAGAGGTAAAAGAATTGCTAATTCCTTCTTTTTAGATTTAATGAGCCCAAAGAAGGGAAAAGCTCAGGGATTTTTCGATTTAAGAGCAAGAAATAGTCCCAAAAAAGAAAGCGTTTGTATCGTCGTTGTAAATGTTTAACAAGCCCAATGACGAAAACTCCGGATTTTTTCGATTTAACGAGTGAGAAAAGTTCATATGCCCCTTTTGATAGGGATTTCTTGATGACATATGGGCCGAGCCATAAGGGTTGAAGTGTTCCTATGCCCAAGAGGTCATGTTTTTTTATCATAGAGTAAAACAAGATCTCCCTTTTGGTAAGAATGAGGCTTTACCTTTTTGTCGTACTTGGCTTTGATCCGATGCTTGTGGGCTTCAAGTGCCAATTTGACATCTCAATGGGTTTCATCCAGTTGATTGAGGTATAGTAGGTGCTCTTCTTCGGTAGTAGTGCTGAGCAAGAGTTCAACAGTGATTTGTAAGGAAAAAATCTGACACTCGATTGGTAAAACTGCTTCCAGGTCATAATCCAGTTGAAAAGGTGTGAAGCCTATAGTAGTTTTAATTGAAGTTCGGTATGCCCATAGTGCAGGATATAAAATTCCCTACTAACCTATAGATCATGGTTTTTAAGATGCCATTGACGACCTCTACTTGACCATTAGCTTGGGGGTAGTAGGAGGATGATTGATCTTGGTGAAAACCTAACAACGATGTTAAGTTAGACGTCATGTGATTTTGAAAATGAGACCCATGGTCTGTAGCGATTGTGCTTGGCACAACGAAGTGACAGATGACTTGATTAAACAGGAATAGCATCGTGGTTTCTCCATCGGCCCAGAATGTGGGAAGGGCTTCGACCCATTTCCTGAAATAGTCCACAACTACAATAATATAGTTGTGTCCAATAGAGGAAATGGGGTTGCAAGTTACGAAGTCTATCCAATATTTGGCAAAGGCGCCGATGGAGATAACTGGGTGCAGTAGAGCCAGAGAAGTGTGCATTTTCTTTGTAAATACTTGACAATAATTGCATTGCCGGATAGCCTTGATACAATATTTGGACAAGGTCAGCTAGTAGTAGCCTACGTGCAAAATTTTCTGAGCAGTAGATATGCCAGAAAGATGACTGTCACATGCCCCAGCATGGAAGTCATTTAAAGTATGTTCTGCCTCTTCATGAGTAAGGCAACGTTGAAGAACTGTATCCACACCATGGCGATATAATGTATCATTAAGCACTAGATAGTGTGACGCTTGAGGGCGGATGTGATGATGGTCACCTCACGATAGCTCAGGGTGAAAATGTTGCACTTGGAGGTAGACAAGAATGTCACCATACCAAGGGTCAGTAGTGTCGATAAGATAAATAGCTTCATCTAGAAGAGGATCATGGGATATCTCGTTAGGATTGACAATGGGAAGATCCAACAAAAGTTTAGAGAAGATTAAGGAATTTTTCGCCTTCAAAGTAGTGAAAACCAAATCAAATTGTTGGAGGATCACAATCCATTTTGAATATTTCCCTCCAATTACTTGACGAGACAAAATGAATCTCATGGGATTCTCCAAGGCGAAGATAGTAGTCTGTCGCAATAGTATGTAATGTCGGAAGTGGTTGACATCAAAGACAACTACCAAGGACAACTTTTCCACATGTGAATATCTAAGTTCGGGCCCAGCCAAGCCTTTCAACAGATAATATATCACATGTTCACTTAGATCATCATGAGTTTGAACCAAGACCATTCCTAGAGAGGATGGCGAGGCTGCCAGGTATAGAAGAAAGTCGTGCCCATAATTGGGAGCGCTAAGGAGTGGGGTTGATATATGCACCTTTTTCAAGGAATCAAATGATCATTGAGCTTGATCATCCCATAGATACGACACTCCATTCTTAAGTAGGTGGATAAAGCCTTTCGTAAACTCAAAATAGTTTACTATGAACCGTCGTAAAATGTTTTCTTTCACTTGCAAACGTTGGAGCTGTAGAATGGATTGTGGTTCAAGCAATTGAGTAATTGCCTTTGCCTTATCGAGATCAACCCTAATCCCGTACTTGGAGACAATGAATCCAAGTAAGTGTCCAGACTCAAAAAATAAAACACATTTATGCGGATTCATACGTGTTATAAACCGACACGTAAGAAAGATAGCTCTTAAATGATCTAGGTGCTGACTTGCTTCTTGGAATGGGATGGAAGGTCATCCAAGTAAGCCTAAATGATATGTCTGATATCGTGAAATGTGTAGTTCATGGCCCTTCGAAATGTTTCTCCAGCATTCTTTAAACCGAATGGGAGTTTTCAATAGGCAAAGATTCCCCATGGGAAAACAAAGGCGGTCTTATGTTTGTCTTTTGGTTTTATAGAAATCTGGTTGTAACTTGAGAAACCATCCATGAATGAGAATGATTCACAACTGGCATAGTCGTTGATGATTTGGTCAATGAATGGCACTGGATAGTTATCCTTTGGACACGCGGAATTCAAGTCTCGATAGTTGAGACATAAACAAATGGTTCCTTGTGTCTTATTGATAGGAACTAGATTGGAAACCCATTCTATTGAGGGAATGGGATAAACAAAACCTACATGTAACAAATTTTCCATGTCAGTCTTGATGTTTTCCGTTTTACAGGGGTGGACTGGTCGAAGCCTTTGGTGGACAGGTTTAGCATTTTCGTATATCTTGATCTCAAGCTTGACAATAGAAGGATCTATTCTAGGTATTTCCTCGTAAGACCAACTGAATACATCGTGAAATTCCTTCAAAAGGCAGGTAAACATTGCAATTTCCTCATGATTGCAATCTGCTCCAACCTGGATGTTTTCTACGATGCTTGTCATGACAAAAATATCGATGAACAATGTCTTTGAAATGTTTCCCTTGTTTCCTTCTGAGTCCAAAGTTTGGACAGTTGTATATGGTGAGGAAATGAATTCAGGTGTGTCATATGACAGGATTTGAAGAGGCATCATGTTTGAATTAGATATTGAAACACGATGGTGCGAGTCCTCCCAAGGTCGCTCTTCTAAACTCATGATATCTCTAATAGCTTCGTTCGTAGGTAAGACTTGATTGAGGGGATCAAAAGAAGGAGCAGTTATGGGAGGGGCAGTGGTACCATTGGTCGTGACCAAAGTGACTAGAGACTCAAATGCAGATTGAATGGCCTGGTAGGCCAATTCAGCTGGTGACAACGATATTTGTTCTCTGTAAGTGTTAATGTCTGAAGGGGCTGGAAGGATCCAAGGATTGGTCGGTTCATGAGGAATGGATGGAACCATATTGATCATTTGTGGAACCACTGGTGGTAGAAGAGGGAAACAACCCAGGCGGCCTTAGTAGTCGAGCCCCTGTCGGTCCTCACCCTGCCGGGGGCATCCTCTCCTTTTAGTCGAGCATGCTTTCCCTGATGATTATTGGGTGGTCGGCATATGAATGAGTGAGTGACTTCGTCGATGGCAGCCCTTTGGTCGAGCATCTAAAGACCCCTGATCTCTTGCTTCGAAGTTCTGGGTAGAAGCTATTAATTATTCCTGTTACATCCAGAATAGAGTGACTCAGAAATCCGGAGTCACTCCTTTTGAAGCTTGGAGCAATCGAAAACCTACAGTGAAACACTTCAGAGTGTTTGGTTCTCAAGAATGGGTTCACACATCAGGGAAGAACCCTTCAGTAGACCGGTACCGATACTAATGTAAGAGTCAGGTACACCACACACTAAGGGTACAGAGCCACTGCGCAATGGGGAATAATCAGGGGTACAAAAGGATAGCTGGTCCACTATGACTATCTTTCCATCCAATGGAAATAGGATGATGCAAAATATAGTAGACAAAATGGCAGTCATGGTGTAAGTCCAACTGTGACCCAATAATAGATTATAGTTGAGCTTTCTATCTATGACTTCGATGTCCACCGTTATCGTTTTCCCATACAAGGTGATGAGGTAGCTAGCTAGGTAACCTTTTGGGATGAAAATGTGGTTGTCGAAAGCTTTAAGGGAATTTGACGGTGGGGATAGGGTTGGAGAACCCAAAGCGATCCAACATGAAGCTGACATTATGCAGGTTGAAGCACCTTCGTCAATGACTATTATATGTATTCCTTTTCCTTTCGAAAAATTTTTCACTTGAAATGCATGCTGGTGTGAAAGGGGAGGTTTACATTTTTCGATGTCAAAAATTGCAAGAATGGAATCTTGAGGGTTGATACCATCAATAGCCGAAAGCAGAGATTTCTTTTGTGTTGGACAGGTTTTTAATACTTCGAGCACCGACATAGCTGATGGTGCTTGTGCAAAGTCTTCTACAATACTATAGTTTTGGGCGGAAAGTGCAGATGTATTGTGCATTATGCGGCGAAGTGCCCCTTTAGGGGGGCAAATCACAAGGTCAACAATCGGCCTTTCGATATGAAGATTGTTAGGTGGTGGTGGGTTTTGACTTGAGGAGGGTTCCTCTGCATGAGTGACTAGAGCTACATAAGATTTGGCTCTCATTTGTAGATCTACCGATTCGAAGGTGTAAATGGTAGATGGTCCTTCACCAGTTGAAGGGTGTTGTAAACCGCCATTTCCCCCTTGTAGGGGTTGGGGTTGGTTTACAATAAGGTGCTGCTGCTGCTGAGTGGGGAAAGGATTATTTAGGACATCAGGGGTCCTGCCAATGTCCTTTTTAGCAATGAAACTTGTGCATTCCTGAAGACGCGGATAGTGATAGTTCATGAGGTCTTTGGCACATATTTTTCAAGGGAATCTAGCGGGTTTATCCTTTCCACCGTCAGAGGGCGCAACAACCTTCTACTTTGGGTTTTGCGGTGGTAGGGAGAACAGTCGATTTAGTAGAGGGGTCAATTGACATCTGGGCAATGTGACCATTGAGCCATTTTACAGCAACCACAGAGGTTGCACCGATAATCCCATCGGTGTGTGCTCTAGGTTGCTGAGTAGCAGGAGCATTAGAGTTACAAGGGGCATTGGGAATTACGTCATATAAAGTGCCAGACTGCGAATATATTAGATCTAAGTGTTGTGCACGATGAATGGATTGGTATTCTTTGACCACACCACCTAAGGCGACATCCTTAGCGATTTGGGGGAGTGTTACACAACATTTTGTCACTGTCCCTATACTCCCCATTCCTTGATCCTAGAGGACCTCTCCGGTGAACCCCACATGCTTTGCCTTCATGAAGGAACTCCCATTGTGTCCCTCTTCATGAGCAGATCAATTCCCTTTTGCACCATTTCCCCTGAAACTTCTGTTTTTCCCAGTTTATGAACCGACACTAATGGCCTTTGTCTCCTCCGCACCGATGTGCAGAGATTAACACTATCCCTAGCGCCAACTAGAGTGACTGAGATATGTTCTAGTTGCTCTGGTCTTGTTATGGAAAGTTTTTAAATTAAGAGCCAAGGCTTCCAACTCTAGAAGTTTCGTAATAGAATTCTAGTAAATGGTTTGGCCAGATGGGGTCAAGGATGTCAGTTTGGTCTCCTTTCCCCTATAATGATGGAACTACCTCAAGGGATAAGACCTCCCATGAGGAGAGGATCCATCTCCCATCCATTCATCCTGTATAAACCTCCCTTCTTCCCAAGCACAAGCTAGTGTTAAGGTTGGTGTGCTAGTACTATTTTGGTTTGGAGTGAAGCCTAAAGGGATGATCCTTAAAACTATTGTTGATTGAGGCCATCATGGAATGCTAGCATAAGTGTGTGGGAACCTAGTCTTGTTAGAAGAGAACTGCAACGTCAAGACAATGGTTGTAATCTCTTCTTGATATCAATATCTATGCAACTATCAATTGATTTCCTACATGATTTGTCATCTTACATATTCATGGCTTAATTTTTCTTGACTTGTTAAGTAGGTTGAATTACAATTTGTCTATTATCATGGTTGTTGTTTGCTATTGTTTACTTGTTTCAGGTGTTTGAAGAAGGAAGCAAGAGATAGCTGGAGCGAGCAAGCAAGGACATCATCAAATGGGATAAGCGTACTAAGAGGTAGGCCCTCTTAATTGGTTCTAATCTAAGGAAATATTCCATAGAATGTATCTATTGTGGCTAGACCCATTATCAGGCTAGAGGAATTTGTTTATGTCCACACTTATAATTTTACTTCACCACAAATTGGTGACTCCACTAGGGAGGCAATCCTTTTGTTTGTATTGGATTTCATGATTTCGTGTGAACTTTTCTAGTTCCACTTTTTCCTTTTGGTTATATTTCTTTTCTCCTGCTTACTGGCCTAAGTTTGAAATGCATAGTAGTAGATTTGGTCTCTGTTTCAATTTTTTTTTTCTTGGCTCCCTCGATCAGTGCACTTAATCTGCTGATAGTCATGCCGATCAGCGTGATATGCTGAGGAACAGTCGCGCCGAACAGCCTCTGGTGCTTGTTGTTAGTTAGGCAGTCGCGCTGTTGCTTGTAAGTGAAGATTAGGGTTTGTCCCCAATCTTGTCCAGTTTGTTTTGTTCTTATGATTTTGACCCCGTAAGCCTTTGGACTATTTTCTCCTTGATTAGAAAGCTGCTTTTCATTTGGTTTTGTTTTCTTATTGGCTTATCATTTTTCTGCTTGATTGCTTGAGTCATTAGGTGGTTAGTGACACTAGGGCATCTAGATTGTTGTCCATTCAACTGTTTGTGAACTCAGTCAGTCGGGTTGTAGGTGTACTTACTCCTTTCATTTCTTTTTCGGTCCTTTTATGACTTTGACCTCTAATACAAAAGTTTGAAAAGTTTTCGTTTGCTTGTCTAAACGTTTCTTTTCCAGCGTGGATCACGTTGCATGTCTTGTTGTTGGTAAAGTCGATCTTTCATTAGCCTGAATGAGCTTCTCCTTTCATGTTTTCATCTGCTTGAAGAGATTATTGTCTCAAAATTGTTTTCCCTGAAGAGTTGTACATGAAAAGTTTATTTCATTGTTTAATGAAAAAGTATGAAATTCTAGTTTGTTGCATCATTGTGCTACAATAGCTTGCATCATTAAAAGACTATAATTGCATTGGCATTTGGAAAAGGAGAAGAACTCTTTTGCTTTTGAAAGGACTGTTAGATGTGTACTTGTCAGGAAATTAGGGATTGGAATGCATTTTTCATTAGTTTATTTTTCTAAAAAGTAAGGTAGTGAAAGATCATTTCACTTTCAGTTGCTTGGTTGTTTGCATTTTATTGAGTAGTCTCTGCCCTCTCTAATGTAGGCATTTCATTGAATTGAAAGCATCTTGTCTCATTTAGTTGAATTTAAGGTTTTTTGAGTCACATCGCTAAGACTTGGAAACTGAAACATAACTCAAGATAAACTTTAAAATGAATTCAATTAACCTAAGGCGCATTTGACATTTAACGATCATATATAGAAGGTCTAGGCTAGAGACATGTTCCAATGTCTTTAGACCTAGCAGCTGTCGTTAGCTTTAGCATTAGACAATGCTAGTACAGATTTGTGCTCCTCGTATCATCGAGTATATAACAGGAGACCCCTCTAGGCTACAACACTTTATCCTTGGGAAGCCGAGTCGGCTGCCTTGCAAACGTTATACATCGAACACAACATTCATGGAGATTGCCTGTTCGTACTTCTCGGTTTACCGAGAGGTATTCTCTAGTTAATGATTGCCTAGTAATCCTATTTACCTAGATCATCTAGAGAAGTCATTTGATCTTTTTGACTCATTAAACTTAAAATATCGTTTGAGCACTTTTCCTTTCGAGCTCATTTCCAATTGAAAGCGATAGTCATCTTTGCTTCTTTCTTGACTCTTAAAAAATGAAAGAGCACCAGTTTTTTATGCATCTTAATAATTGATTGCCCATGATTTGAAAACACCTTGTTATTATTTTCTGAGATCAAATCGTGAATTTACCTTAAAGAAAATTTTAAAGCCTTGAAGTTAATTTTTTCTCTCGACTAAGACAAGGTCATCGTGGCTGAACCATCTCGTTCACCCAGTTCCTCTTCCTCTCCTCCATCTGAAAGATTGTCTGAGGAGACGTTTCCTGAGTTATTAGAGTCACTCGAGGACCAAGGTGTTGAACTCAGAATTGTTTTGAGCATTCAAACTTTGTCATCTCGTCCTCCACATACTTTCGATCCTGGGTCATCTGCTGATCTTGGCCCGAAATCTCTGGACAATCTCGTTCAAACTCCCAAGAAATCGCTGACCACTGAAGATCAGCTTGGACTAGTTAACTACCCTCCGAATCCTCTATTTGACTTTATTGTGATGTCACCATAGCATCCTTACAGTCCGTACAAGCAGCCGGGTGTTCCTTTGGAACTATCCCCTCATAATTCTTCGGCCATTCGTCATGGTTTGTTTCCAGACATGGAACCTGAAGGCGATGCTCCAGTCACCTCTCCAGAAGAGTCTGAAGTTTCTAATCCACACACTGTTGAGGAGGAAGAGATGCCTTTTCCTCCTGAGGGTTTCCCCTATTCAGGGGGTATTCCTGCCAGTTTTCCACCCAACTATGTGTCTTTGGCACAGTTGGTTTCAGATACACCTAGTGCCTCGCCACTTTATCATAACCCTATTTGGGCATTAGGCACCATGCCTACTTCAGGTCCGTTCGTTGCAAACATGACTTCCCAACAGGCTATTACCTTAGTCCCAGTGCAACCCACCGTTCCAAATACCCTTGTATCGTCAATCCCAGTTCCCTGTTAGGCACAACCGGTAGTTTCAAAGAATGTCTTTGTTAGGTCCTCCATCCCTCTAGTTAGTGGCTAGGCTGTGCCACCACCTAGGGGGAAAACTTGAATGTTTCTATGGTGTCAAGTGCCATTGATGTGAGTGGCTCATGAGCTCCCATGCTTAGTATGAACCAACCTTCTTCTGGTATTATTCATAACCCTGCTAATCTTACTGGATCAAGTAATGTCCAGTACCAACAGGTTCAGAATCCCATTGGTACATTTGGATCGAGCAATGTTCAATATCAATAGCCCTATGGGCCTTAGGTCCAATACCAAACTCCTTACGTTCCATATGGTTCTCAAGTAATGTTTAATTATGTTGGTTTTCAAGCCTCTGTGGAAGTTTTTTGTAGCTTCATGTTCCGGATTATCCACAGTTTCCAGTTCAGTCTGTCGATGTTTCGAACCCCAACGGGGGTCCATCATCAGGACACTCTAAAAGATAGATGAAATGAATGAAAGATGATGAGAGAAGGAGCTAGGAACCTGGATATAAATACACAAATACACAAAGGAACCCTAAAATGAGAGCCGACACTACATATTATTATTTCAAGATA
>APFE031259930.1:185441-206397 GCA_000404065.3 Pinus taeda | reverse complement strand
TTTGCAGTTAGACTAATTACAACTAGTTTAACCAAATCAAATTGAACACAACTCCATCAACTCCACAATCAACTCCACGAAACTCAACTGATTGAGTTCTAACTGAAGTCATGCATGCAACAACTCAACTGACCCAGAAAGAAAACATATTTCCTTCTGACAGCTGCATGTGCCACATCTGTAGCTCAAACGGAAGTGTTCCAAGAGAATAAGATAAAGTTTATAGTCTAAATATTATTATGAGCTAATAATATTTGACTGCTCTATATTTAGACTTGACAGTGTCATCGTTGTTGTCTAAAAATAGAAGTCCATCTATTTTTGCCAACTTGACCAATCATCCATAAACAACATCCTTTAACTCATAGACATGATCCATATGTCTAAAAATAGACATAGTCTAAAAATAGACTTTGTGCCATAATTTGCCTGCGGGCCCACTTAGTGAAGGCGACTCCTTTCCACTAAGCTCCATCATCTTGTTGCATTCTCAACACGTTGCTTATCAACAACCTATGGCTGGACAGTTCCAAGGTATTGAAGGTCAAAATCCTCCCTATGGTCAAGGTAATCCACAATGGGAGTAGCCTCAGATGCCATATGGCTAAAATCCCCCACTGTGGGGCCAAAATCCTTACCAGTAGGGATGGGATCCTCCATTTGGACCCACGTATTGACCTCCCGTGCATTTTAACACCTAATTTCCATTCTTGGCTACACTTGAATTTCTAGATGTATCTCGCCTCATGAATGATCCAATCCTTCATTTTCCGTACTAGCCTTCAGTGCGTCCAAGATAACAAGCGATTGTCCAAAGTTTGATGGGAAAGCTAAAGAAGGTCCTCAGGCCTATTTGATGACATATCACCTCTGATGCTCGTCGAACTCGTACGTTGACGATTCCATTCATCTTTGTCTTTTCCAACGAACCCTCATGGGTGTTGTAGCTAAGTGGTACATCAAGCTGCATCAAAGTACTTACCACGACTTTAACTCTTTAGCCATGGCTTTCCTCATGCATTTTTAGTTGCTGGTTTGCTATGAAACTGACACCTATTTTCTCACATCGCTTAAGTAAGATATTGCAACACACATCTCTGATCACATCCATGAATGGAGACGTAGACGTTGCCTGATCAAATTTGAGATTCCTGATCAGTTTCTCATTGAATGGTTCACCAAATCATTCGTGGCCCCAATTGCTCGCGATATGGCTATGGGTGGATGCGTCACTGAAGAGCAAGCCATTACTCATGCCCAGTACTTGGATCTAGTTTACTCTCAGTCTGGCACTTTGTATGAGTTATTACATGATGCTCCATGGCCATCATCCGATCCCGTAGCATCAAAGTCACAAGCTGTACCTCCTGTTGATGGAGTTATTGGTTCAGTATCATAGACCCCTGTTAAATATTCTTATAAATAGAAGTCAGTCTCAAATGCTGTTCCTAATAGTTCGTCCCAGAATCCACCTAGCCCTAGTAAAACTTCAGAGGTCCACGCTGTCCAGTCTATCGCAACGGACAAATTCTAGAAAGGAAAGAAGAAAGGCAAAGGCAAGGGTAAAGTTGATGCCCCAAAACAGGGTCCTACCAAATCGTCTACTGGCAAATCTTCACAAAGGAAAACTAAGTATCCTTACCTCATTTGCGAGGAAGATCACTAGACTAAGGATTGTCCCCAACGATCCAAAGTTACTCACTTGCTCAAATGGACCCCCGCTATCCTTAATGAGTCCTTTCCGTCTCAACAGACCCAAATGGTGGACCAAACTCAACCTAATTCCTCTGGATCTCAAGTGTTCATGATGAGTACGCTTATTAATGTGGCTACTAGATTGAAATATTATCAAACTCTTGCTTTGACAGCTAAGAAAGAGAAAGAAGCTGCACCTTCTTCTTCTACCCTGAGTTTTGGCCCTCTTCATATTGAGCACCCTAACCTTGATTCCGCTATACGACCACCCTCTCGAGGTGTGCTGTGGAAATACTCGTATAATCCCAATGCCTGAGATGCTTAGCACTACAATATTGCTGAGGATTTGGCTCAGGCACCATCAGCCATGTTGACTCTCGAGGTGCTCCAAAGTTGCCCATCATAGCAGAAATATTTGCTGTCAGCTATCGGGGGAATCGATCCCACCGATTCCAATTTGATATGTTTTGATCTAGAGAACCATGTTCCACGTCTCCCTCAATAAGGTAATCATCAATGAGAAGACCATCCACTGGACTGTCATCGATGAAGGTGCTTCCACCTACATCATGTTGATTGCATGTTGGAAGGGTATCAGTTCTCCTGCTTTGAACCAATCTTTGAACACTTTGGAAGCTTATGATGGGCACGATTTGTGACCCTTCAGTGTCTTACCTAACCTTGCCATCACTCTAGAAGGTAAGACAATGCAAGTTGAGGTAGAAATTGTTGACGCCAATCTCAATTATAATCTTCTACTTGGCCAAAGCTGGACCCATGCTACGCATGCCATGGCCTCCTCTTTATTTCACATGATTCATTTTCCTCATCAAGGGAAGATTGTCACTGTCAACCAACTTTATTTCTTTGCCTCTTCCTCCTCAGATGGCAATGTTCCATACGTCAAGCAAACTGGTGCTCCCTATGAGAGTGTGGGGGTAGGTCTTTTCAAAGATTTTGCCTTAATGGGATTTTTTCCACTCCCACCTCCTCATGTTGCCTCTGTCAACATGATCTCAGTCAAATCTGATCCTTGGGTCATATCTTCACCAGATCTTGTTGATACCTAGGGCGAGGTTATGTCGCTTAGTCCTGCCGAAGTCAATTATGTGGAAATTGTTTTGGCTTCGAGTTCTGCATCCTTTGATTCTTTTATGTCAAAGACCTCTCTCGATACGTACTCTCAATCCCCGTGGCTTGGCACTTTGGAATGCCCTGATCCCTTAGCTGAGACCTTCCTTACTCATGAAGGTATCATGGAAGTCATGTCTCTTGAGGAACCACCTTGGATCAATACTCATCATCGCTCCTCATTCCTTCCTCGTCCGGTGGTCATGTCTACCATTTTTGAAGAGTCCTCTTCTCCGTTTCCGCTACTGATCGTCACTCACGAAGTATGGTCTGAAGGAAATTTGGGTAATATTATCCAAATGATGCCGATTGATATTTCTATCAAACCCGCTATTGTTGAACACATTCATATTGGGGTATCTTGTTCTCCGGATGAGATCAAGACATCTACTTGTCTATTTCAAGAATTCCATGATGTGTTTTCGTGGTCCTATGAAGAAATGTCTGACATTGATCCTAGCATTGTTATACATGAAATACCAACTTATTTGCATGCGAAAGATCATTCGCCAACAGCTTCGCTCGGTGCACCCTAGGAAGGCCGCCGCTATTAAGGGTGAAGTTGAAAAACTTCTCAAAGCTGGTTTCATCTATCCCATCCCTCTTACATACTGGGTGTCCAATATTATCTCGATGACTAAAAAACAAGGCACGATCCACGTTTGTGTTGATTATCAAGATATCAATCGTGCCTATCCCAAAGACAACTATCCTACCCCCTTCATTAATCAAATCATTGATGAATGTGCTGGGAGAGAGATATTTTCCTTTATGGATGATTTTTTTGGTTACAACCAGATTAACATTGCACCAGCCGAACAAGAAAAGACAACTTTTATCTGTCCGTGGGGTATGTTCACGTACAAAAATCTCCCTTTAGGCCTCAAAAATGTTGGGGCTACATTTTAGCAGGCAATGTCATATGCGTTTCATGATATTTGCAACATTTTCCAGCCTTACTTGGATGACTATCCCGCTCATTCTTGTGGGCACCAAGATCACCCAGACCATCTTCAATAGATTTTTCTGTGCTGCAAACACTATAACATTTGGTTAAACCCACAAAAATGTGTTTTTTGCGTAGAATCCAGACGAATCCTTAGCTTCATCATTTCCAAGGACGGTATTCGCCTTGATCTGCTAAAAGTCAAGGCCATTATGAATTTACCCCCTCCATCTTCATTGCACAAACTCCAGATCCTGCAAGGAGAGGTCAACGTTCTCCATCGTTTTATACCCAATTATGCTAGGTTAGCCACAATATTTACCTAGTTGGTAAAACAAGGAACGCCCTTTGTATGGGACAAGTTGGCCCAAAAATCTTTTGATGATCTCAAGGTCATCCTTGTAAATTCTCCTTTGTTGCACCTACTGGATTATTATCAAGATTACTTCCTTTGCCTAGCCATGACCCCTAGCACCATTGCTATGGTCTTGGTCCAAGATGACGACGAAGGCAACAAACAATGATCTACTACCTTAGTCGGAATCTCCTTGACACTAAAATGCACTATGCACATGTCGAGAAGTTGGATTTTGTTGTTGTCTAGGCTTCTCAACGCTTTCAGCACTATATCCTTCTACGCACGACTACAATGATTTCTAAATGCAACCCCATGACCTATATCCTGACTCGTTAGTTGCTGGGTGGAAAGTATTCTAAATGGATCGTGATCCTACAAGAATTTGATTTGGTATTTACTATTGCCAAATCTAAGAAGTCACTCGTTTTTTCCAAATTGATTTGTTCCCTTCCCTCCAAGTCTCTTCTTGCTGGTGCAGATGAAAAACTGCTGGATGAGACCGTATTTCTGATTAACACCCTTGATCCATGGTATGGTGATATCATCGTGTATCTCCAGATGTCCACGTTCCAGTCTACGTTGACTAAGGATGATTGTCGAAGGATTCAACATCACTTCGAACCCTATCATATTATTGGTGATACTTTATATCATGTCGGTGTCAATTCAACTCTTCAATGATGCCTTACGATTGAGGAAGCTGAAAGAGTTCTCAATGATTGCCACTCTGGGGCATGTAGTGGTCATATGTCTGGTTATGCTACCGCTCAAAAAATCCTTCGCGCTGGTTATTTCTAGCCGTCTATCTTCAAGGACTGCATTCTTGCTGTTCACAAGTGCCACAAATGCCAAATTTACCAACGGAAGATGTGTGCCCCACCCGCTCACCTACACCTCGTCATTACCGTTGGTCCTTTTTCCAAATGGAGCATCGATTATATGACATGTAACCCTCGTTTGGTTGGGGGACATGGCTATATATTTCACCAAATGGGTCGAAGCGATGCCTACATACTCTGCAGATGGTAAGATGGTGGCTCAATTCCTTTTCAACCATGTTATTTCAAGGTTCGGTGTACCTCAAGCCATTGCCATAGACCATGGTTCCCATTTCATAGATTACATGATGGCTAAGCTGACATCTGAATTGGGCTTGTGCCACGATGGCTCGACCCCATATTATCCTCAGGCCAACGGCCAAGTTCAAGCCGTGAACAAAGTTTTGGTCACAACGCTTCAGTGTACTATTGGGATACACAAGTCAAATTGGCATCTCATGCTCTTTTCATCTCTATGGGCCTACTGAACCTGTTACACAGTATTTTGTCACTGACCCCACATCCACTGATCCTGGATAAAGTCGGTCCCTGAATAACATTTGTCCTTTGTCATATACCAAAATATGTGTCTAAATATTCCATAATACTTAAGAAGATTTCCTAAGCTCTTTAATCCTGAAGTTGACCCCTTTCTAACCATGTTTAAAAATTGTCATAGCTCATCAATATCTTGCCTGTGACGATAGCTCAGAATGAACTAACGCCTCACAATGTTGTCTTTGAGTCTCAATATTTGACCTGCGATGACCCAGATATGGTGAATTAGTTGAAACAAAATGCTTCTAGGTGGTTCTGGAGCTAGTTGTTGGGTCAAATAAGTTCACCTTTCCTCATTTGAGATGGTGGTTTTTCCTTTTGAGTAACCTCTCATGAAGATAAGCTTCCTCTCCCCTCATTTATGGAGGCTCCTCCTCTTATAAAAGCATCCTCCATGGTTATGATTAGCTAGTTAGCAAGTGAGCTAGTTCTTGGTTTGTTGGATTGATAACTTACAGTTTGGATTGCTGATAGCCTAGCAATAGCTTGTGAGGTATGAGAATAGCCTTTCATGTTGTGGATTGATAGTGTGAAATGGTTTTGTAAGAAGGAAGTCTTGTTGTGATTGCCTTAATTTCATACTTGTGCTTTTGGGTGAGAGAGAGTCATCAGTCTTTCTGGAAGACCTTTGAGAGTGAATGCTTATGGAGACATACTGATCAAACACTTCAAGGAAGCTTGCGACGTCAAGTCGTGGTTGCAAGCTTTACTGTTATTTATATTAATACAATCAATGGTTATTTCCTATATCATGTATGAAATGTATGTTGATATCTTATGGTTTCTTGACTCTATAAGTAGATGTTCGTTGTTGTGCTCTATTATGTGTTTTGTCGTTCTCATATGTTGTTTAAGGTGAATCATTCATTAAGGAGAAGAAAGTGATAGTTGAAGCAACGTGACGAAGACTTCATCAAACACCGGTATAAGGTAGGCCTCTTTAACAATAACTTTTTAAGGAATTAGCTATTGTCTTTGTCTTGCTATGACTAGACCCGCTCTAGGGCTAGAGGGGTTGTCTCTATCCACAAAGGGAACTTATCTGCATCACAAGTTGGCAACTCCACTGGGGAACTTTTGTGTGTTGTCTCTTGAGTTTGCTCTTGTTCCTTTTCGATTGAATTACATAGTGTCTCTTTGATTTGGGACTGAACCATTAGTGATTTGGATCACTTGAGTAGATTTGGTAGTCCATCTCACTGTCTGAGTGATAAGCCTGGTGTCTTTTTGTTGGTTTTGCCTTGTTTTCCCTCTTTATTGAGATCGTCGCTATTTAATTCCTAACAGTTGTGACAAATCGCTCATGTTCTCTTTACCCTCACTATACGTCACGGATATCCCATCATACAGCTACGACAATTCCTGAAATCGGACCATCACTGAGAACATGTTTACCCTTGCGATGACGTCACTCAATTGCCCATGTGGTGCTTGCAATGATTAGCGATCGTCCCAAGTTGTCAGTGTTGTGCTCGCGACGATTCTTGTAGGGTTAGCTTTTACAACCCTGCCTCCTGAATAGACCAATGTAGCTTGTCCTTTGCTGTTTCTTTCACCTTGTTAAGCTTTTTTTGATTGTTTTTACTGAGGAATGTCCTTCTTGGTTCTATTTGTATGAAATTTTGCTTTTTGGACTGTGTGGCCTAGGTCTCTTAGGGTTCCATCAAGAATTTCCTGGTTTTGGGTTGCGTGTCCTTTCAAGTTTCTGAACTACATCCACAAAAATATTATTGATTTGTTTGAAGTTGTCCTCTTGCTACTTGCTCATATTCCTGGTTGATCCATAGTGATTGGTCATCAAACTAGCTTGTTGTGTTGATTTGATTCACTATTGAAGCATAGATTACACTTGCCTTTTGATCAGTCAAGTTGTGCATTAGCTTGTTTCTTATTTATTCCAAAAATCAAAAGCAATTGCACTCATATAGTATACAAAAATGAAAGCATGTTTGGATTAGTAGATTCTTTATGATTAGGAATTGAAAAGAAAAATTCAAATCTTTCATTTTTTGTCATAGTAGTTGCAAGATAAGCGGAAATCGATGCATTATGTTTCCTATTGATTGGATAGCTTTCTTGCACTGTTGTTCTTGCATTTGCTTTTTATTATCTTCGTTTGATTGGAAATGAACTCCTTACCCTTGTTTAGGTAGTCATTCATCGAAAGGAATGGTTTTTTACTCATTGTAGTTGCATACTAGAGATTGTTGAAATACATTTGGTAAGGCCTTGAAATAGAAACTTAATTCAAGATTAAATGTTAAAATCTAGTGAATGAACTTAAAAACGCATTGGAACCTAACACTCACATATCTAGAGGTCTAAGCTAGAGACGTGTTCCGACGTCGTTAAACCTAGTCCCTATTGTTCTCACTAAGGTTGGGTGATTCCTCCTTTTGTGATACAATAGACACTAGTACAGATTTGTGCTCCCTATACCGTCATGTATATATTGGGAGACCCCACTAGGTTATCATCCTATTATCCATAGGAAGTTGAATCTACAACCTTATGAGTCATAATGCACTGAACACAACATTTGGGAAGATTGACTACCATACGGAAAGTCCTTGGCCATTTCTCTTTCATTTTATTACAAAGGTGTATATGCAGTTTTACGATTTGTCTGGTAAACCTCTTGCCTAGAATTCTAGAGTAGTCACTTTCGTTCCTTTTTGACTCTTTAAAAGTAAAAGGATCATCTGAGCACTTTTCCTTTCAGGCTCATTAAACTTCGAAAGTGATAAAGTCACCTTTCATCCTTTTCTCGACTCTTAAAATATGAAAAGACAAAGTTTTGTTTCAATGTTGTAAAATTAACTACCCACGTAATATTCTTGGTTACAGTTAGTTTTTCTTTCAAATTCAATTCCCATGGCAACATTTACAGAGTTTACCAGTCAAGGTCTCCCCGTGGATGGGAATCCTAGTCCTTTTTTGTCTTTTGGAAATGCTGATGCTCCTTATATGGCAATGTTGTCCCTGCCTGGGTTAACCATTGGCCTACCTGTTTGGTTGTTTTCAACCTTGGTGGTCCTGAGCATCCCGACTCATGCTCCACCATCTCCTTCATTTGAATCATGTCATGATGATTCTAGGGTTGACCCTTCACCTTCTTCCCCTATTTGTTCACCCTCCTCTTCTACTTCGCTTGGTGAAAGTTCCAAATCCAGTAACTAAGAGGCTAAGAAGATGAAGAGGAAGACGAAGAAGAAGAAGTTAGATAAGTGAGAGGCCAATCGTGTGACTATTTCTCTAAGTGCACCTCTGGTAGAAAAACCTTTTGATCCTCCACGGAAGGTCAAATTTCCTTGTAAGCTATGCAAGGGTGATCATTTCCTCCAAGACTACCCTGGCATTCCTAGAGTCTTGGAGGTATGGTCTTAGATTTCGGATCGACCATCCTCATCAACCTCTGGAGATCATGTTGATGCTACACTCTTGGCCAGCGATGGTAAGAAGAAAGGGAAGATTAGATTTCCTTGTAGGTTATGTGAAGGCGAACATCTTCTTCACCTTTGTCCTCTTATGGATAAAGCTTCCAAAGTTTTGGAAAACTTGGCAGTTCCTCAACCCCAACTTTTGGTTGGTTATCAAAGGCTTTCTTCTGATCCTCCCCATATTGGTAAAGAGATTGATTTGGATTCATCTCTTGCCCATCCTACTCTTCCTGAGCCTGATTATGTTATGTATGTTCCTGGCCAACTGTTGGTCGAAGAGAGTGTTGCTTGGTTTTGCCACCAGTTGTTCATTCTGTTCCGGAAGAACATAATGATCATACTGCTCATGTTCTTCTGGTTTCTTCAGATTATCATGAATCCAAAAGTGACCCTCCTATCCCTGCTGCTCTGGAGAGTCCTTCTTCTATTCCTGTAGAGTGTGGGGGCAATCATATGATACTCCCACCAAGTAGTTCTGTTGTTTCTTTCGATTGGAGTCACTTGACTACTGTCCGCCTCCCATATTATGTGCCTTTCCAGATCACAATACATGCTTATAATATGGCAGTACTTGGCACTCTCTTGGATGAAGGTGCATCTGTTAGCCTCATGTCTTCCACTACTTGGCAAGATTTGGGCTCCCCACAGCTTGTAACTGTCACCCAGAATCTGTTGGCTTTTGACGGAGGAACCAATCAACCCCTAGGGATCCTTCCGAAGTTCCCTATTACTTTGGGAGGTAAAACCATCTATATAGATGTGATGGTTGTCCAAGGTGCATTGGATTTCAATATTCTCCTTGGCTGCAACTATATTTATGTCATGGGAGCTCTTGTTTCTTCGCTTTTTTGTGTGGTTTGTTTTCCACATGACGGGAGAATTGTGACTATAGATCAATTGTCATTCTTTGGTCACCAAGTACCTCCTTTGTAATCAGCATCCCCTATCAGCTCTGGTTTTCCAGTAGTACCTTCCCTACCACAAGTCAATTATGTGGCTACCCATTCCGCCTCCATCGATGATCATGTAGATGATCTAGTACATCATGTACTGGGGGCATTGGGACTCGATTTTTCATTGGTACCCAATGGCCTGTATTCATCTTGGAGAATGGTCCTTCCATCTAATGAAGACCTCTTGGGAGCCCTATTCTCATCTGGTCCATGAACAAAATGTTCGAGGATGGTTCTATTCTTGTATCGACCTCATTAAAAAATGAAACAAGCAGTCCTGAGGCTAGTTTGTTCCTGTGTCAACCTCGTTAAAAAATGAAACAAAGAGTATGGAGCAAAGTTCCTTGTCTTATGTCAAGATCATTAAAAAAATGAATCAAGGTGTCTTGAGGAGAGTTCTTGATCTTGTGTCAACCTTGTTAAAAAATGAAACAAATGTCTTGAGGATAGTTCTTTCACTGTGTCAACCTAATTAAAACATGAAACAACTCCCTTTTCCCAATCAAGTCTTTGATTGAGATCTCATAAAATCCCAGTTGAGTCTTTCCTGGATCTTGAAAGTGAACCTTCATTACATCCACCTAGTTGAATGCAATGAAGCTTGGGGGGCATGTACCTCGATTGAGTCATTATGCTGGGGGCATGCGAAACTTATTCAAGCATAGTTTTTCATTTCAAGCTTGTGTAAACATGAAACTGAATCCAAGAAGAGTTCTCCATGGTTCGAGCTTGTATACAAATGAACTTATGCAACATAGTTGGCCTGGTGTGTAAGCGATTTCTCGCTTATTGTGTCCTTTTGCCTCTGATGCAGATGTCTGAAACTCTCATATTTTAAGGTTGCCTTTACGAGTTCATTGATTAGAAAGGAATTTTGATTTCATCACATATCAACACATTCCTAGAAGTGTAAATACATTAACTGATGCATCAACGAACCATGTATTAGATAAACATTTGCGTAATTTATAAAAATCATAAGCAAGCATTCAGACACAATAACTATATACAGTAAAACATAGATAGGTATAGATCCTGTGTTGTGCACCATGGTGCACAAAATATATATATCTATCTATCTATCTATCTATATATAATTATATATATATATATATATCTATCTATATATATATGTGTCCAAAAAATATGTGTGTTCAGTTACATCACGAGACACATGTCTCTCAAAATATGCAGAAAAAGAAACTTAGAAGTCTACTATGCATTATGTTCTCTGTAGCAGACTATTGCCCGGACCACGCGTCTAAGTAGCCGGTGCATCCTGTTCGACACCCCCGTGGTATGTCATTGGTACTGCCTAGGAATCTCCTCAAATCCTGCATAGTCTGGGATTCCCTCAGTTAAGCCCTCTAGGTTGCGGGCTATCTTGTCCCCAGCCTCTCCACTCGGAGGTGGTAGGTCAATCTCCTCAGCGATAGGAGATAGACCTACGGGTCTCTCAGGTCCAACATCTGCAAAGATTAAACATAGTAATTAGGACATATATATTTAAAAACCCAAAAAAATTACAAAAGCTTTGTCGGTCAAGCTGAGTATCTTACCTCTCTTGTTCCACTGTTCGCTAGGAGGAAGCAACATGTCTGGATCGCCCCTGAAGTCCATCCCAGTGTACGAACAATCCTCAACTATAACTTGTTGATGGTTCATCCACTCAACAAATTCCGGACCCCATGATACAGGCTGGTCACCGCCTCCTCGCGGCATCATGAGATCCCAACGAGTAATTCGTGTTTGTCATGGTCTTGGCCATCCCACTGTCATGTCTTGTATCTAGAGGATTGGTACTCGTTCCAACATGAGTGGTACTAATATTGAACCGTAGCCGAATTGTTTCGCCTTGCCCTGATGGCACCTAGTCAGTTGTATCTTCATATTGAGAGACACGGCCTCTGCCCAGTTAAACATGGATTCAAGCAGTCTTGGGCTAACTGTAGTTGAGTCTTGGTCACCTCATGCTGGGCTTGGAAGCTAGCTGCTCTAGTAATGTTGAATAAAACTACCCGTAGTGATAAATCACTAACAGTGGAAATTTGTAGCTTTCCACTTTTTGATGATTTTCGTGCTCCTGGGGGCACACTCTTGCAATAAGTATGTCCAAAGAGTCTCTGGTAACCTGAGTTCCCACCATGCAGGGCATCTTTCCTCTCCTTGAAAACCCAGTCAAAGGTAGATATCTGTGGAATCAAACTCAATTTCTTTCCCGTAGATTATGAATTTGCCTTCTGTTGGATTCCATGCTCGGATCAAGTACTCTAAGAGATCCATTTGTGCTCTTAGAAGCGGTGTCAGGAATAATTTTAATAACCCACAATTTCGCAGGATGTTCAGACAATGAGGATCTGCCATTTCGATCACATCATCATTGTCATGAGCATGTCCTTGCCATACAAAAGCCATTTCTTGTCCCTGCATGCATAAACATGCCTTTTTCAAATGCCATCCATCCATTTTCATCCATTGAAACTGCTTATAAATGGAATATTTTTGGTTCCAGTGCTCGTTGTAGCTGTTTTTAAAACAACTGCGATGAGCTGATTTTCACAGTGTAAATTTTTTTGGGTCATCACAGGTGTACATCAATCTATTGTGGCGATCCCATTTTTGCACAATGTAAATTTCTCAGTCGTCACGATCCCGAGACGAAAACTTGCGATGACTGAGGCATATTTTTAATCCAAAAAATCTCTCTAAACTATGGTTCAAAACACAAAATTAAATCTTATTTTGGCATAAAAAATAGGTAAGGCTATGGCATTTACTTGGAAGTAGCGCGAAGAGCACTGGATCCCTGAGCCTCCTGGAATTCGTCACCAAATTTCACAAGGTATGCAATGGTAGAAGTTTTTTACCATAGTAAAGACACAAGTAAATAGATTTTTTAGCAAAGTGTTCGTTTTATAACCTTTTTTCGAAACTTAGGGTTTTCATTAGGGTTTTGATCTATATTTGCGTACTTTTGTGAGACAGATCTTATGCTTGAGTTTTTTTGTGTGCAGCAATAGGTGTTTCAAACATTGGCAATGATCGATCCATGAATTAAATACTCAGTAAATACCGAAAAGTGCTTTCTGAGTCAACTTTAAGCTCTTTCCTGACTCTTAAAACGTGAAAAGATTGCCGAGCCCTTGTCATTTTGAGCTCGTTCATGGTCGCAAAACTTCGTGTATCCAGTAAGTTTTTTACTTTTTCAGACTGGAGGCATTGTTCATGAAAAGTACTCCTTGACTGAAATGGCCAAGTGGTTCTCTCAAGTATCATTTTCTACCTTTTCGGGCTTGAGAGACACAACTTACGAAAAGGGCCCATCTAGAGTTTTATTTTCGGTGTCCTTTTCAAACTCTCTAAATATGAAAAAGACTCCGAGTTTTACCTATGTTGGACTCATTAAACCCTGACGACATTGGACTCGTTATCATGATGAGACCCGAGCTTCTCCTCCCTAGGGGTCGTTAAAATTCACTGGGTTGGATTTATCTGAAGGACAAACTTATATTACAAGCATATGCTATCCCCTTCAAGCTTGTGTTTCAAAAACAATTGGGGTACTCGCTAGCAATGGTGAGGGAAAATTTGGAAATATTCTATTGATTACCTACGACAGCTTGTCGCTCTTGAACATCGACACTTTTTGCTTCTCTCTGGGTTTTGGGGTATCCTCATTTCATCATTGACCTTCCGGGATTTGGGTTCTTCATTTTTCCTCATTCCATTTGATCCCTACTATCTTTGCATGAACTTTGATCCCTTGGTAGAAAAATGTTTCCGCATTCCGGAGTCGTGTCGCCAATATGTTCAAGAGCTTAATCTTTTTTACAGTTTGCACCCTTACATCCTCCTCTGATTCTTTGTTTCATCCATCTTCATCTTGTTCCTTTGTCTCACGTCGTTGATGTGGGAAACATTATGGCCCTCCTGTGATGGATCGCTTCTTGTCAACATCAACTCATTATCCAGGAAGTTGATCTAGAGACTCTTTTCCAGTACCTTGGAGCTTGCATGCCTCAATGGCAAGTTCTTCGCACTCGACGACAGGCTTGCATCATTGGTCTTTGATCGGGTGATTTCGCAAGTGTTTGACTCTAGATCATTCTTCACACTTTGTGGATTGTACTAGTAGTACCTTGAGAAGCATTGACATTACTGGTGGTTTCTCTTGCGCTTGTTAATGGTTCACGTCATTGGCCGGTAATCAAATGATTTTCTAGTATGCTCGACTTCAACACATTTATTCTTATATTAGAAATTGTACAATGGACAGGTTGGGATTCAATACCTTGGGCTCAGATTACACAAGTTCAGGTTGCATGGATTATTTATACATGACTCTTTTGATTGAATGGCTGCGACCATACCTGAGTCTTTCTGGATGGCTGCGACCATACCTGTATTTTCATATGGTCTTATCGACTAGATGGCTGTGTCCATACCACAAACCAATTCTATTTGTCTTTCAGATGGCTGTGCTCATACCTCGAATACATTATTCCTTTCACTATCAGAGATATCAATTGTACTTGCATTTGCAGGTTCTCCGCGATGGTGTTCCGGTTCAGTTATGGTTTCATAAAGAATTTCACCCCTCCAACTCTCTTGGCCTTCATGCTTTAGGGTGCATCTGTTACATAGTATTTTGTCACCGACCCCACATCCCTTGGTCCTGGATAGAGTCGGTCCTTGAATGACATCTTCTCTTTGTCATATACCAAAATATGTGTCTAAATCTTCCATTATACTCAAGAAGATTGCCTAAGCTCTTTAATCTTGAAGTTGACCCCTTTCCTGTTGGGTTGTGTTATATTCTTTCCACATAGTTAACAGGGGGTTTGAGGGGTACCCGTAACCCCACTTTATGGGGTCTGGGGTAGCGCCCAGAAAATTTTGGTTTTGGACCCTATGTTAGGTTGGGCGCACCCACCTATGGTTTTGTGCATGATTTTCGCACATGTTTTTTGGATGCGATGGTTTTCGGTCCATGGTATTGGATCAATGGTTTTTTGGTCCATGGTATTGGACGTGATGGTTTTTGAGTCCATGGTATTGGATGCTTCGGCATGTATAAATATGTATTGTAACATTGAAAGGAATATAATGAAAAATCAAGCTGGTAGTCTCGGTTTTGAGATCCAGTGGGAAATCTCTGTGTATATGTGTTTTATGTGTTATGCTCTCACATTTTTATTTTTCCTGTGATTTAGAATTCGTATGCAGGTAATTTCTGTACGGGGTTAAAACTTACAGGAAAAAGGGTAGGGATAGTCAACTGATGGTCAGTGCATTGTCTTCCAAGTCATCCATCAAGGGTGAAATTGGAAACATGCTGAAATATTTCAAAAGTGAGATGTTGCAAACCCTTGCCTTACAAATGGATACCATGCACATTAAGAGGAAGCAGGAGGAAGCAAAGAGAGCCTTGGCAATTTTTTGTCCTAGATGCACCAGGAGGCATCCTAGCAATGAATGTCCATTGAACTCTATTGAAATTTGCTCAGTCTATGAAGAAAACCACTCCACAGACAAGTACCCTTCTTTGCCCGAACTCAAAGCGTATATCAAGGAGCTAAAGGGGTCACTGAGCTGCTCTGCTACATTAACCAAAGGAGGCCTCATGGGCCTAGACCATACCAGCAGGGAATGCAAGGGTCATCCCATGCATATTAAAACCCCAACCAAACCACAACCATACCTACTTCGGGACCACCTACTCATCCTTCCTGGTCTACACCCCCTCCTTGGTCATATGCATATCAATATCACTCCCAACCAAGCAACCAGTCATTTCAACCTTACGCTCCGCCACAACCTCAGTGGAATGCACCGCTCCAGGGGTGGAGGCCCCAATACAACAATGCCCCAGCTCTATTGCCTCCACCACCTTCACAACCACAAATCCTACACTCTGCTCCACCCAAGCAACCCCAGATGCCTGCCCAGCCAAATTCGAACCCGAGCAACAAGCAGGCTCAACCAATATACAGTGGAGAGACATTGTATCCAGCTTATGTTGTGGAAATCCAAGAGATTAACCTGAGATCTGGGAGAGTTCTCCCAGATAACCAACCTCCACCTCCACCTATGGAGGTTGAGGAGGAAAGAGAGGAAAGAAATATTAAAGTAAATCCACCCTTTCCTGAGAGATTAGCCCAAACACTCCATCCTACCCCAGAAGATACTGAACTTCTGGGAGAATTGAAAAATCTATGTGTAAAGATCCCACTTTTCCAGCAATAAAAGATGTTCCTATTTACAATAAGTTGATTAAGGATAAGTGCTTCAAGCATACAAGGAGGCAAAAAAGGGATGCCCCTACCATTAATGTCATTGGGAAGCTGTCCGACTTAATGCTAGGGCAGGTAATCTGTCCAAAATATTTGGACCCTGGAAGCCTTGTAGTAGATGTGCACATCAATGGAACCACTGTCCCACACACTCTGATCGATCTTGGGGCTGCCATTAATGTGATGACCAAGGACACCATGCTCAAACTCAACCTCCAAGGTTCATTGAGGAAGACCACAACAGTTCTGCAACTTGCAGACCATTCCATGGTAACCCCTGAGGGAATTGTGGAGGATGTTATGGTATCCATTGGCTCTTGGGAGTGCCCTGCATATTTCCTAGTTCTCCAGCCTAAGGCTAAGCTTACTAGTTACCCTCTCATCCTTGGGAGGCCATGGTTGGCCACTGCTGATGCTTACATTAGCTGTAGCGCTGGGAATATGACCATCAAGAATGGGTATATGTCCAAGCAGTTAGTCCTATACCCTCCTGCTCAACCCTCTCTAGAGCATGACTTACCTTTATGGTTGGAGGAGGAGGAATAAGATGAAGTTTATTCCACCCAGCTTTATACTTTAGAAGCAACCATGGGAGGGGGATAGTAGGATGAGGAAGACTTGATTGAACACCTACTCTAAAGTCCAACTCCCAGTTCATTGCCCTTAGAAGGAGCAGTAAAGGAAACCCAGAACAAACATCCAATTGACTTATGCTTGGTCGATTCCAACCCACTCCGTGTCAAAACCATAGAATTCGGCCCAGAGAGTACCTTGAAAATCAACCCATCTCTTTCTGCTCTCCAAGAAGAGAAGTTATGCAACATGTTAAAGGAAAATCTATAAGCCTTTGCTTGGATTTACAAAGAAATGAAGGGAGTACACCCCTCAGTGTGTACGCACCACATATACATAAAAGAAGGTTTCAAGTTGGTCTAACAACCACAAAGGAGGATGAATCCAGCTCTTAAAGATATAGTCAAAGAAGAACTGCAAAAATTGCTAGATGCAGGATTCATTTACCCTATCTTCGACAGTGAGTGGGTCTCTCCTTTGTTGTTAGTTCCCAAGAAAAATGGTAAGTGGAGAATTTGTGTCGATTACAGGGAGTTGAACAAAGCCACAAAGAAGGATCATTTTCCTCTACCCTTCATTGACCAAGTGCTAGATGGCCTGCCAGGGAAAAGGTTTTTCTCTTTCCTAAATGAATTCAGTGGGAAAAACCAAATCCAGATCTACCCAGAAGACCAGGATAAAACCAAATTCACTTGTCCTTGGGGTACGTTTTCCTATAGGGTCCTTCCTTTTGGCCTATGCAATGCTCCTCCCACTTTCCAGAGAGCAGTCTTGAGTATTTTTGCTGAATTAGTCCATGATGCGATGAATATTTATATGGATGATTTTACACCTTATGGCTATGATTTTCAAGAAGCCCTGTCTAACCTAGGCAAAGTGTTGCAGAAATGCATCGATATGAACCTGTCTCTCAGTCCTGAAAAAAGTGAATTCTTAATGAATGCAAGGACCTTGCTAGGTCATTCAATATCTCAACAAGAACTGCAGTGGACCCAAACAAAATAGCTATCATCCAAAGGGTCCCACCTCCTCAAAAACAAAGAGATGTCAAAAGTTTCCTAGGGTTAGTTGGATACTACAAAAGATTCATAAAGGACTTCCACAAGTTGCCCTCTCCTCCATTTGGTCTGTTGGCCAAAGACGCTGAGTTTATATGGTCAAAAAACTGTCAAGAGGCCTTAGACATCCTAAAGGATAAGTTAACCACTACAGCAATTCTCCGAGGCCCAAATTGGGCCCTCCCCTTTCATATTCATGTAGATGCCTCACACAAAGCTGTAGGAGGAACCCTAGGTTAGATAGATGAAAAAATGCCTTATGTTATCTATTTTATCAGTAAGAATTTATCAAAGGCTTAACTAAATTATACAGTGACCTAAAATGAACTCCTGGTTGTTGTGCGTTCATTAAATAAATTCAAGCATTATATTACAAACTATCAAACATTTGTGCATATTGACCATGTTGCAATCAAATATTTAATGAACAAACCAGATGTGAATGCTCGAATTATAAGATGGTTACTTTTATTACAGCAGTTTGATCTAACCATTGTTGATAAGCCTGGTAAGGAAAATGTTGTTGCAGACTTTTTGTCTAGAGTAAATTTGCCTGCAGGTGAAGAAAGAATGGTGGATGACAAGTTACCAGATGAGAACTTATTTTCTATTTCAATTCTCTCTCCATGGTTTGTAGATATAGCAAACTATTTGGTATCAGCATAGTTCCCACCAAACTTGTCATCCAAAGAAAAGAGCAAGATAGTCGGGAAAAGTGCCCCCTTCACTTGGATTGGTGGAAATCTCTTCAAACTTGGCCCAAATCAAATCTTGAGAAGGTGTGTCAGTGAGGAAGAAGTCTTTGACATCCTTCTGACCTGTCATGATGGGCCTTATGGAGGTAACTTTTCAGCAAATATGACAACATTCAAAGTGTTACAAGAAAGCTATTATTGGCCCACTCTTCATCAGGATATAAAAAATACACTAGTCAGTGTGATCGGTGCCAACTCCAAGAGATGAAATGCCTCTGCA
This sequence comes from Pinus taeda, assembly GCA_000404065.3. Taxonomy (NCBI): domain Eukaryota; kingdom Viridiplantae; phylum Streptophyta; class Pinopsida; order Pinales; family Pinaceae; genus Pinus; species Pinus taeda. Next base: position 187,599 of record APFE031259930.1, on the reverse strand, counting down.
GCTTCAAGTGACTTTCGAGCCATTTGAGAAGTGAGGCATGGACTTCATTGGGCCTATTGACCCTCCTTCAAAGCAAAAACAATAGATTATTGTGTGCACTGATTATTTGATTAAGTGGGATGAAACCAAGGCAATTAAGGCAACCACAGAAGAGAAGGTGTTTGATTTGCTAAGGGAGAATGTATTCTAGAAATTTGGGTACCCTAGAGAGCTGGTTACAGACCAAGGCAGCTAGTTTACCTCCAACATGATTGAATACTTTCTCAACCATCACAAGATCAAGCATAGAACCTCCACCCCCTATCATACACAAGCTAATGGGCAAGTGGAGGTGACCAACGAGCACTAGAGGGCATCTTGACCAAAGTGGTAAGCAGCGATAGGAAGGATTGGGCAGAAAGACTAGTTGAGGCCACCTGGGCCTATAATACCACATGGATGACCACCACTGGATTCACACCCTATGAGCTGGTCTATGGGAAAAGGGCCTTATTGTCCATTGAATTTGAGTATAACACATTAAATATGGTGGCCCAACTAGATCTAGATCTCAGCAGTGCACAAAAGGAGAGATTGTTCCAGTTGAATGGTTTGGATGAATTCAGAATGTAGGCCCTCCTACATAAAGAGGTAGTTCAACTTTAGAGGAAGATCTGGCATGATAAAAATATCAAGGAGAAGCAATTTCAGGAAGGCAATTGGGCATTGCTATATGATTCTAGGTATAAAGACTTCAAGGAAAATTTAAGGACAAGATGGCTAGGACCTTATGTTGTGGAAATATGCCATGATAATGGTTCAGTCCAAATCAGAACCATAGATGAAGAATCCATTCCTTTGTTTGTTAATGCACAGGTTGAAAATTTACAAGAGACCTTTATCAAAACAAGAATTCATTGATGATATCAATAAAAAAATGATGATAGTGGAGCAAGTTCTAGCCCCTCCCTCATCAAATCACTAAGAAAAAGAAAAAATAATAAGGACTCAGGTGAAAACCTCCATGAGGCGCCTGAGTCCCATCATTGAGTTGAAAACCTCTTGAGGCAGCTCAGTGGTGACAAAAAACAAAAAATAAAAAAAAAGAGAATAAGAAAGATCCCTGGGTGAAAACCTTTCTTGAGGCACCCAGGACAAATAGCTAGGGTGAAAACCTCTCAGAGGCAGCCTAGTTGTTTTCAAAAAAAAAAAATCATGAAATTTCCATTTGCAGGTCAGCAAGAAGGATGGTCAAGGAGCAAAGGAGAATCACAAAAAGACCCCTGTCACTCACATATTTATTTTTCCACTCATTTCCATGCATTTCTCCATCATTTCTGTCATTTTTTTCACTCCATTGCTTCAGTTTATAAAAGGACTGTGTTTTCTACAGGATCCCTTGAAAACCTACAGGATGATCCTGTATGAATTACAGTGACCTAGAAATCCTACAGGAAGCAGTCCTAAGGGAAAAATGAATGAATTTCTAGGCCACTAAAATTCACCCTCTTCATCATAAATCACCACAACCCATCCACCATCATCATCCCTACACTCACCATTAGAAAGAAAAAATCAGTTTTAAGGGTATTTTTTTCAGTCTTCGAAAAAAGGGAAACATAGAGGAATAAAGAGCATCACTTGAATATTCCTTGCCCTCCACACTCCTATTCCTTCTTTCCATCCATGTCACCATCCTCACAACCCCAACAAGAAGAATGATTAAAGAGTTCTGAGGGAGAAGCAACTACAGGACATCTTGTAGGAAATCTTGTGTTGGAAATAATACTGAGAGGGGGGGGTGAATCAATATTATCAGATCAGATAAAACTTTTCAATTTCATACTCAGATTCATATACGCAACTTTAATTAAGTGAACCAGCGTATACACGCGACTGTGTCTGAAGAAACTAGCGTATACCAAGAGATCTTATAATTCAGTTAGCTTAATCTTCAGTAAATGCATCAGCACATTATTAAGCATATTAACAGTAAACAGGTGCAGTATAACAGAACAGAACATCACACAAGAGCCACACACATGAACACCATGATATAAGGTGGAAACCCAATGTGGGTGAAAACCACCTGCTGCAATTCATTTCTTTCTTCTTTAATGAGAAACTTCTTTTACAATATACTGGTGCAGTTCTTTACCAGTATGCAGGCTACAACCTG
>APFE031259930.1:153462-170302 GCA_000404065.3 Pinus taeda | reverse complement strand
ATTTATATGGTTAACACACATCTGGTCCTGTGTTATTTATGAATATAGATCTTTGTTTCTTCGATAGTAGTATGTTGCCGTGATTCGACAGGTTCTTTTTGAAGCTGGGCAGATGAAGAAGAAGCGGTGAAGCTCTATTAAGAAGGAGAGGAAATCGAGCGCAAGACTAAGGTTGGTCTTCTTGATTCTCCTCTTGTCTATTTTCATAAAAGAAAATGAAAGTAGACTTTACTTGTTTGTTTCTAAGATAGCCACCCATCTTAGTGGGAATAGCAGCATCCAAATGGACACTATTCCCAGTAACAGGTTCCTTGACTCTATAAGTAGATAGTTCATTGTTGTGCTCTATTATTTGTTTTGTTGTTTTCATATGTTGTTTCAGGTGAATCATTCATTAAGGAGAAGAAAGAGATAGCTGAAGTGACATGACAAAGACTTCATCAAACACCGGTATAAGGTAGGCCTCTTTAATGCTAACTATTTAAGGAATTAGCTATTGTCTTTGTCTTGTTGCGACTAGACCCACTCTAGGGCTAGAGGGGTTGTCTCTGTCCATGGAGGGAACCTACCTACATCATAGAACCTCAACCAAAGACGCAACTAGTTTCACACCATTCCAGCGGGTTTATCGTTTGGAAGCAACATTGCCGATCGAATGTTAGATTCCTTCACTCAAGTTAGCTATTGACCTCCTCCCTGAAATGTCACCTCAAGAGGAACACCTTTTATATTTAAAATGGCTGGACGAGACTCGTCGTCTCGCCGCCTTGGCCATCGAAGCACAAAAGAAATGGGTCGGTTCTCTGAGGGTGATTTGGTCTTACTATATGACCAAGCTAACGATAAGCTAGGGGCAGGCAAGTTCAAACCCATGTGGCATGGGCCCTACATTTTGAAAAATGTTTTGCAAAAAGGAGCCTATGAGCTTATTGATTATGAAGGAAATCCTCTCGATAAGCCCCAATGTAGGAATTTACAGTGCAAGTCCCTTAGACAGAACAACAAAGGCCATCACTCAAAAATAGATCATAGATCAATACACCAGTATTCTTGATGTGGTGAAAACCCTCAAAGAGGGAAACAATCCACGGCCTGAGCCAATGCGACCACTTTAGGCAATTTATTAATAAAAGAATGAAAATTTACATAAGCTTCTCTCATGAACGGTTACCCTACAAATGACCCCCCATTCTCTTAAATAGAGATCATGGACCAATCAGGTGTTAAGCCATGGATCAAGTGTCGGTAATACCAAGGAGAGAATGAACCATCAGATCACTACATATCATGACCGTCGGATTGTAAGTTACAAAAGTACATAGTAAAGAAACACACTTTCCCTAACTCTACACTAGACCAAGTTATACTTAACTATTTCCTATGTGTCGGAATATCTTAACATCCCCCCTTAAGAACAAATTGGGATAAAATTGAAGGATGTACAAATATGACACAATAGGAGAAGGAAGGAGGCATTAGAGCCTATCCCCCCTTAGTGACAACTTCCTGAACTCCAATCATAAATTGAAGTTTAGTAAACTTCACCCCTGTGAGAGCCTTTGTAAAGATGTCTGGAACTTGATCATCTGTTCAACAATATTGCACTTCGAGAATATGGTCATGAATGAGCTTTCTGATGAAGTGCATGTGCAATTCAATGTGTTTTCTGCGCTGATGTTGGAATGGATCTTTGCATAGTTGAATGGAACTTTGATTATCACACCAAAGTGTAGTCAGATGTTGCTGCTGAAAGCCAAACTCTGATAAGATCTAACGAAGCCACAGGGCTTCCTTACTAGCTTCTATGACACCATGATACTCTGCTTCTGCTGAAGAAAGAGAAATGGCACTTTGTTTCTTGCAAGCCCATGTAATAGGTCCTGAACCAAGAGTGAACGCATAACCTGCAATCAACTTCTGATCATCAGGGTCACCAACCCAATTGGAATCAGTGAAACCAACCAATAGAGGAGATACTTCTGCACTGTAATGAATCCGAAACTAAACTATACCTCAAACATAATGAAGTATTCATTTAGCTGTTTTCTAATGACTTTGATGTGGGTTTTGCATAAACTAAGCAATAAGGCCAACATCAAAGGAAAGGTCAGGATGAGTATGGGTCAGATACATAAGTTTTCCTACAAGTTGACGGTATAAGGTAGCATCAACTTTAGGGGAAGTACAAGTGATTGAAAGTTTGGCTCCAGATTGAAAGGGAGAAGGAGCTGTCTTACAGTCTTCCATGTGAAAATGGCATAGAAGATCACATGCATAATTGGATTGGGAAAGGGAAATACCTTCCTTGGATTGCAGGACTTGAAGACCAAGAAAATAATGCAAGTTCCCTAAGTCTGTCATTTCAAACTTCTTTTTAATGCTGGACTTCACATGGTTTATAAGGTTTGGATCACTACCAGTAAGGATAAGATCATCAACATAAAGAACAAGAATGATAAGAGACTTGCCCACTTTCTTGGTGTAGACAATATTGTCAGAATGACACCTAGAAAAGCCAGTTTCTAAAAGAAAGCTATCCATTTTGGCATACCAAGCCCGAGGGGCTTCTTTAAGACCATAAAGGGATTTCTTAAGCTGACATACAAGGCTAGAGTCTATTTGTATAAAGCCAGTAGGTTGTTCCATATAGATTTCTTCATGCAAGTCCCCATGCAAGAAGGCAGATTTAACATCCATTTGAAGGACTTCCCATTTCAAAGAGGCAACAAGGGAAAGAACAAGGCGGATATAGTTCATTTTGGCAATAGGGGAGAAGGTTTCAGTATAGTTAATGCCTTCAACTTGTGAAAAAACCTTAGCAAAAAGACGAGCTTTATGTTTATCAACTTTTCCATCTGGTCCATACTTGGTTCTGTAAACCCATTTGCATCTAACAAGTTTTCATTCCTTTGGAAGAGGAACAAGATCCCATGTATCATTTGCCAATAATGAATGATATTCTTCATTCGTAGCTACGTCACAATCTGGATGGAATCAAGCTTCTGCAAAGGTGTCAGGATCATAATTCGCTGAAGCTTGAGCCAGTAAAGAAGAGGCTCTATCGAATTGAGAATGTGTACATTGCTAATCTATAGGATCACCGACAAGAGCACTTGCTGCATCCCGAGTAGCACGAACCCATTTTGGAAGCTGAGGAGATGAAGGAGGATCCTGAGAAGGTGGGGGAGGATTTTCATCATCACTGTCATCATCGGAAGAACAAATATTTTCAGGAGTAGAAGGGATAGAGAGAGGTGGCACATCCACAAAACTAGGCTCGTAGGCCAATATATTTTCAGTAAACTTTACATCTCTTCTAATGATAACATTTTTGGACTTAAATGGAATAAGTATATATCCTTTGACATCTTTAGAATATCCAACAAAAATACATTTTTCACTCTTAGGTTCTAAAGCTTTATGTTTCTCATCTGGAATATGGGTCCATGCTTGTTGGGCATGGAATCCCCCCAAGGCATGTTTTGGGGCTCAAAGCCCAAGTTTTGACTGAATCTTGTTGTAAAGCTCCGTGAATTGTGGGCACTGGGCATGAAAGTATGATAGAGTCACAGGGTTTTTCGCCCTAGTTTTGTAATGTAATGTTGGCTGGATAGACCTACCCATGGTCCACGGACCATGGGATTGTATAAATAGAGCAAGGATCTAAGAGTAAGAGAGGAAGAAGAAGGAAAAAGTCTAAGTGATTAAGTTGCAAGTTGAAGTGTGTCTTAGGGTTGTAGAGTAGGGGAAGGCTCTGTAGCTGAGTGTGCAGAGGCCTAGTAGTTCGCAGCTAAGTGCGCAAACCCCTGCAGCTGAGTGCGCAGGGTGAGTCGAGTTTGTAACATAGGAAGGAATTAATAAAGAGAAGTTTTGTTATAATTATGTGTATTTGTTCTTGGGTTAATGAATGATTGATATAATTTGAAAATATACTGTTTATTTACCGCGCGCACCTGTATGAATGGTTTATATTGTTAAGTATACTTAAAGCACTTAAGTAGACAAATATAATTAACTAACGTTGGAATACCAGTAAGGTCTTGGGTAATAACGTAGAGCATGATGTTCGGCCCTTGGATAGGTCTGCGCGAAGGCAGTATATTAGGCTGAAAAGTACGAGAAAGTGCGTGAAGCAACTTGCGCACAAGGTCGAACCACAAAACTCCTCAGACATCTCCAGGGTGTAGAAACATGGTTCTAGCACCCTCCCATACTACTTTGAGTGAGACCTTAGTCCATGCTCTGCGTACTATTGCTGAAAGGCCTAGTAGTACCGAGATTTGTTTGGCTAAATTAACTTTGAACCTGGGTCAGGCCCTAGTAAGCCAACAAATGGTTCTGTTGTCGGGACTGGGATCTACATAGAGATGTCTGATGTCGTATCACTGGAATTCGACAAAGAAGGTAATTAAAGAGTGTTTGGACAGAAAGATTCATGAGTTCGAGGCACAGGAAAATAGGAATCCGCGATTATCAAAGGAAGAGTGATTAGATTGCTACTTATATACGGAAATCAACGAAATTTTCTTTGCATCCTTCCCCTCTGAGTTGTACGAGTGGACTGTGAAGCTAGCAGACAGTCAAGGAAGGTGTAGGCTTGACAAACCTATTGTGTGGACTCTAGAGTTGGTGCGTAGACTGGAAGCATCGGAAGATAAGATTGCATGCACTGTGGATCAATGGCTCGATCGAATTATAGGAGGATTTATCAATGAGTTCATGGTAGATACTTTAGTCAGCTATGGTGAGGTGGAACGATGCTTCCTTAAAGGACCGCGAGGTAAGTACGTTAAATATTTAAACACTTGGATTGAAATTCTACTTTGTAAAAAGTGGGTTATGCAAATATTGATGTTTGGGGCTATGCTGAGTGGGAGAATCTACAGAAATGAATGTAGCGTAGAACTAGAAACTAGCCCCTTGATTTCACCTCCGTGAGAAAGCGAGGAAGGGCTCGCGAAGGTTTCACCAAGAAGTGCGATCAGTTTGATAAAGCAACATATTCCATGCATACCACTCCCACCTACACCACTAGTAGTTTCACCATCTTCACCCCCGTCTTCACCCACACCACCTCCGTCACCACCACAATTCAATATGGCAAGCGCGATAAAGTTGTTGGTGTTCAAAGGAGTAGGGAATGAAGACCCAGACTAGTTTTGGTTTGTGGTAAGGGCTGTATGGGAAGCACAGGGAGTCACGGATGACAATATAAAGAAAGCAACACTGGTCAGTGCTCTGCAGGATCGCGCATTGACTTGGTACATTAAGTTACATATATAGGGTAGGTAGGACTTCTTAGTAGTATTGTCTAGAGGATGGGCATGGCATGAATTTCTTCTAATTATAACAAGACTATTATTAATGGCTCTTTCCTTATAGTAATACATTTTCTAAGCGATCCAATTCTTGATCAAATTTATTTTTCTTAGATATTCTTGATGTTCTTGTAGGCAGGGTTCTTAATATGTTAATTCCCTTAAAGGCATGGTGGTGAGAATAAAATCGTAGGTATCTTGAAATATGGATTTTATTTCTAAAAGTCAATGGCCAAGAGTCCCATCCTATCTCTTGGTTATCAAGACATCCAGGAAGGGAATACTCTAATTTTCCTTAAGTTCCACGGTAAATTGCATGTCTCCAGAGATTCCATTATGGTGGGCCATAAAATTATTAATCTCTTCTTCTCCATGTGACCATTTTACATTAGTAACATCTACATATCCCTTCCACCTAGTTGGTTTTAGTGAGTAGGAATCTAGGGCTATTATTCTAAATCTATCCATATAAAAATGAGCAATAATGTGGAGAGAGTGGGAACCCCATTATAACCCCACTTACCTACTCATAATATTATCCTTGGAAACTAAAGAATTTATGTTATAGATCTAACTTGAAAATATAAAACAATGGAAAATATGCCTAGAAATAACAATATCAATCCAAGAATAGAAATACAAAATTATTCTTTATTGATATCAAAACCCTTGATGTAGGGTAACACCATACAATTACTCCTTAAGGAAGGAGATCACTCCATAAGCCATATGCTTGTCAATACAACAATAGTTGGCCTCCCTTAATGGAGAGTCTCTAGCCTCTATATAGACTTCATACATACTATACCATGGGTAATAACCATGGCTCTCTTAATACTATATATCCAATACTATGGGCTCCTCACATTATTTTCTGACTACTTGTGGTCTCTTACATTATGCGGGTTAACACTTTATTTATTAACTATGGCCCATTTATTTATGATCCTTACATCTCATTATTACCTTGGGTACCTCCCTGTGTACCCCATATTATCCCCCCTAGGTATACTACATTTCTGGAAAGTAGGATGAGATATTCGGAGGATAAGGGAAGATATATTTGTCCTCTCTACAATCAAATGAAAAACTGCCATTCCACGTGTTCCGTGAAAGATCAGAAATAGAAACACATGGGAATGAATTTTCACAAGGTTAGAAGAAATTTTCAATCTTAGAACAAAACTTGATCTTGCTTTGAAAAATATTGTTAATCTTAAAGATAAGTTACAGGCATATGATAACAAGGATCATGCTGGTATGGTGTCTAAACAATATTGTGAAGGTCTTAAAGATGAGATCGTCTCTCTAAGAGAATATCTTGAAAAATTAGATAAGTGGAAATAAGAATTACTTCAAGCATTTGAAGAACAAGAAAATGGGTTGAAAGATGAGATTCTCAAATTAAAGGAGCAAGTGGAAGAAGGAAGAAGGGTTGAAAAAGCTATGAAGAAGAAGTATCTAGAAAAGGAAATGTAATATCAGGTTGAGGTAAACATCCTAAAATGTTAATTAGAAAAGAAAGATAAACATTTGTGACTTCAAGATAGTACTAAGATTTGAATAATATTCTTAGTAGTCAAAGGTCTCCCACCATCAAATATGGTCTTGTTTTCATGAAACTATTGAAGCAGAATCTAGTTCACAAGCTTAGGCAAAGAATTTTAATGCAAAATTTGAAATGTTCAACAAAGAGATAATAAGTCAACCTAATCAACAACCAAGGAAAGTGAATTTTCAAAGGAAATCATTTAATCCTAACTATATAAATGTTAATAGATTCTCTTATCCGATCAATAATGTTGAATGTTTTATATGTCATAATTATGGACATGTTGCATCCAATTGCAGACTGTTTCAAGCCAATAACCGCCTCTCAGAAAGATCATCAACTTCCAGATACTTTAATGGATATTGTTTTGCTTACAATATATTTGGTCACAAAGCCATTGATTGCAATAGAAGGAATATGAAACAAAAATATTATGATTCATCTTCTCATATAAGATGTTTTGCTTGTAACAAGTTTGGGCATGTAGAAAATAAGAATATTGATGTTAGAAGACCTAAAAAAGATGGATTCGCCAAAATTTCTCATAATAATCATAACGAAGAAGAACATATAAGCTGTAGTCTTTCTCTCTTCTCATTTAAAGAAGAAGATGCATGGTACATAGGTGGTGGATGCTCTCATCATATGATTGGAGATAAGAGTAAGATGGAGTCTTTCAAGAAAAACCAATATGGTAATGTTATTCTTGGAACTAATGTTCTGACAAAAGTTTTGGGAAAGGGTAAAGCCATAATTAGTTCAAGGGCTAAAGAAGAATATTCTAAGTGATTCTATGACTTTTATAGTCTGTTGATGCTATTTAGAAGTGGTTTTATAAGTTTTTGATGCCTTGATGGATGACTGATTGATGAAGATACTTTGACGATGTTCTTACTGATATATGAGATGATATGATTAGATCTAACAGTGAAAAGTTGGCACCGGTTCAGGGGGGATATTTTCTATGCTTCTAATAATGCATTGTCAGAATTATGATTGCTTTAGAATTCTCTATTACATAATGATGCTTATCAATGGTAATGATGCTTATGTTGTTGAATCTCTTTAATGATAATGCATGAGTTGTGGAAACAAACAAGTAAATCTTGTTATCTCATGCTATGATTAGTTGATGATAATGCTACTATCATGGGATGAGTAGTTGATAATCATGTCTACTTGAGTTTTATATTAGTGAAATAAGTTCTTTATGAAGTGGTGTTGGTGTGATAATTCTTCTTATATGAATAATTTGGGCCAAGAGAATGATGTTACTAAGACATGGTTATTGATATGCTATTGCTACATCTGCTGGATGATACTTGGAAACATAGAATATTTTGATGATGCTAAAGAATGATGATGTGATTGGTTGTCACTTATGTTTTTGTTGCTACATACTTGGTCACACATTGATGATATTGAAGTTACATTGTCCTATCTTTCATGTTGATGATGCGTTGCTATTGCAAGATGATTATAGTGTAGATCCTATATGGTATATGATAGTTGTTGATGACTATAATTGTATTATTGAGGTCTTTTGACTTGGTTATACATGTCATATATGTCATTTTATGTAAAGGTAATGTAAATACCTATGATGTAATCATTGTAAAATTTAGTCATGTATGGACTATTGTGGTCAGGTATTTTTGGGCATATGATGTAATTTGTAACCTCAATGTGCTTGGGTGGTTGAAGTCATAATGAAGTCAAATATGTAAACCCACTGCGATTGGGTGATTGATATAATTTTGAGTCCTTGGTAATAGGAAAATTCATATTCAATTGAGTCATAGAGTCATTTACTTCATTGTACATCCTTCAGAAATTTCAGCATGTGCTCAAGAGGAGCATGGTCAATATTCAATGTTTATACTCAACAGTTCAAATCTATAACGCTCAAGAGAGAAGCCTTCATTCAACATTGCTCAGCCCTTTTCCCTTGATGTGAAAGGGAGAGAGTAACTTGGTGTTTGAAAAGCTTGGTGCTTAGCTTGATTTGTTTTATAGTTATTTACAAGTTGTGTGACCAAACACCAAAGTGGTTGCCATCAAGTCCAAAGGAGAATATTGTTTGCATTATGACTAATGTGTTGTCCTTGATGGAAACCTACTTGATGAGTTGTACTTTGATGGAAACCTACTTGCTGCAGATGTCAACAGGATATGTCTACATGTGATAGAAAAGGATTATCATTTCAGAGACAGAAGAATGATAAAGATGAAGTTTGAAGAAGTATATGCATGTTTGGTGAAGCAAAGTCTAGTATATGCATGTTCTATGAACTAAAGTGGTGTACACACTAAGATTTGCTGAAGAAAAGTAGAGCATACATGGATTATGTAAAGAAAAGCAGTGTACACACATGGGCATGAAGAAGAAAAGGCACGTACATATTCCACATGATGGTATTCTGAATACCAAGGGTCTTTACCATGCTATTAACCTATGGTATTGAGCCCAACAACAAATATTTGATCCCGTCCAAGAATACCATCAGAATTAGTATGGTTTTTACTTGTGGTATTTTCTAAGAGCCAAGCTATATAAGAAATGAAGATGAAAGTGTTTAGTGTGCAACTGATGAATATTTAATCAATAGATAGATTTGAAGAAAATATGCATGTAATGGGTTGTTAATGATTTTCTTGATCTAAAACTAAGTATGCACCTGAGAATTTGATGATGGATAAAATCCAATAGATCTGAGATGACAATTTTGATTATGGGTTGATTTGATCATTGATGATAGTGTCTTGACGTGTGATTTTTTTTGTGTAGGCCGAGATCTAGGTATGTCTCAAGTTCTGTGATGCAATGAAGGTTTGTGCCCGTAATTACAGATTTGTACGTGTGTTTGAAAACATGAAAGGTGCATACACACGTAGGTTTAACACTGGTAAGTCACATATATATTTAGATCTATACGCTGGTTTGTTTCCTAGAAAACACGTATACACATAGAAATGTTTTGAGGAAAGTGCGTATATAAGCTAGAGTTTTTCTAGAAAAGAAGTCTTACTTGATTATTTGGGTTTAATAGTGATGTTTTGATTGAGGATTGATTGATTAAAGAATGATGAAGCTACTAGCTGTTTGTGATTGAAAATGAGTGATGGTTCTATGATTATTTCATAATGATACAATGGATTTGTGTATGATTGAGTATGTATTTTAGGGGTGAATGTTTTGAGATATGTACACGAATATGCTTCAATGAAGTCACGTACACACATGAGTTTTCTACATTAAAGTAGCATATATATTCTGATACTTTATTAACGAGTGATTTTAGGTGATTCAATAAGTTGATGCAGTGTTTGGATTCAATATTAGTATTCTGCTTACAGTAATCTAACTGTTCTGGTTGTTTGAGAATAAGTTGATTGATTTGGGTTTCAGTTGATTAAGTGATTGGTTGATTTAGTTGATTTAGTGACTTGTTGATTTAGTTGGTTTAGTGATTGGTTGGTTCAATGGTTGAGTTACCATGATCAATTTTCAGTTTTTATATTTGATATTGGGCTTAAATGGTGATAATGGGTCCAATGTGAAAATTTGATGAAACATGACCTATAAGTTATGATGTTTTGTACGAGGTGGATCTAGCATGAAAAATTATGAAACATGGTCCATGAAGGTGTTGAGGGTTGGAGCCTTCAGTGAGGGAGTTGAGGCTTCCTTCCAGTGGTAGCTGGTAAATCAGATTAGGGGTTTGGAGCTTCCTTTCGGTAGGTGCCGGTAAACGAGATGAGAGGGTTGGAGCTCCCTTCTAATGGGTGTGGGAGAATGAGAGAAGGTTGTAACCTTCAACAAGTGGGTGCCTATGTGCTGGTATATTGGTATGAGCCTACATTATTACAATATTATAAGAAGTTTTTCTTTATAATAAAAAGAAGACAAAGATGACAACAACTGTTGTTTTTTTCCACATTGGGTTTCCACCTAAAATCTTGGTGTTCATGTGTGTTGATGTGTTTTTTATGTGTGATGGTTTATTATCTTCTTACTGCACATTGTTACTATTTAATTAATGTTTAATGAGGTACTGATACACTAGATCAAGTTAAATAGATGATGAATTAAGTGAAAAATAAGTTTACTGGATATAGGCTAGTTGTATGCATAACAATCGTGTACATACATGGGTTACCTTTACTAAAGTCACATACAAAAATATGGATATGAGATTAAAAAGTTTAATGAATTGTAAATATTGATTCACCCCTCCCCTCTCAGTATTTTTTCCAACATTCATATCGCGGATATTCCATGAATGTTGGTGGGTCGAGCACCGTCAACATTTTTGGCACTAGAAGGAAGGCCAAATCACAAGTTGAGTCCTTGAAGTCTGTTTTGAATTTCTGCACATATTCATGACTTGGGCCCAAATAAAAACCATTACATGTTTCTGTCAAGCTGTTGATTTTGAAGTGTCATTAAGCATTTTAAATGACTTGTCCATATATAAGTTCAATAGTGAGGATGGAACAACCTTGTCTAGGCACACAATTGCTTTTGCTGGCTTCTATGACATGAATGATGTACCCTGTGATGATAATTGTATGTGGGTTGTTTGCCTTCACGTTAGAAAGGCGCTTAAAGAAATGGTGTCACACTTTGTCTACAATCTCTATATACTCTTTTGATCACTTTTTTAGAGAATTATGTCGTGCTTTTGTCTTTATGACCATAAATTCCTTAATAAAAAAATCTTGAAATTGCAAAAATCACCGGACGAGTCTCTTCATGATTTTCACAATAGTTTTCTTCACTACTTTTATGAATTTCCTTAAGATGGAGTTGATTGGGAATTTTTGGATGAAAGGTTTCAATATCTTGTTCACTTTTCTGAGAATCCACCAGAGTTAGAATATTTTGAACCTCTCCCAACATACCTCAGTGTTAGAGCTTCTAAATCTTAGAGAGACAAGGTTGATGTCCCAAGTGACACTCTGTCCCCTTCCCATCAAATAGCTCTAGCTCCACAAGTTTAGGTGGGAGAGGTTGAGAATCCACTTGTTGATCTATCACCATATCCTATTACCCCATCTCCTTAGGATTTCTGCTTAAATTTCCACTGTAACACTAATGGTTGTCATGTGATCTTACCTCCCCATCCTCCATCCTTAGGTCCCTTTGATCCTCTGGATTTTGGTGTGTTTTGTTCATCAGTCTCTTATCTCACATGGTGTGTTTTGTTCATCCGTCTCTGATCTCATATGTGATGTTCATGAAGATAAAGTTATAGACTGAGTTGGTGTTGAACAAGTGTTTTGTTCATCCTAATTCTAAGATCTCACATGTGATGTTCATGAAGATCAAGTTATAGACTGAGTTGGTGTTGAACAACCAACCTATATTCATTTTTGATGAGTATGTGTGGAAATCTAAACAAGAATCTGCAGTGAAGGATGGTCTCCTTTTGTGCGCACCTAGTCTGCTTTATCCTCAGGTGTTCCACGATTTTGTCGGTTCTGACCAAGAAAATCAACTTCTAGCTCTACTATCATCTCTGCAAGTAAATTCTTTGCCCATTTTAGCATTAGACTCCGTATGCATCCATGCAAATCTTATTTAGAATGGTTGGAGGAGTTTCTGCTCCAGTGGTTAAGTGCGATTTTGAATGGGCAAGAAAACCGCTAAGGTCTGATTCGTCCTGACAGTGTAGAAAAGGAAATGAATCCTCTGCAGTGAGAGGTGCAAGTCTATGTTCTTGGAGGACTTTACGAGGAACGTATGCTCATAAGATGATGGGAAGGATGGAGAGGATAATGTCTCCTACATGTACATATGTTGAACTTTATAAATGATGTGGCTGATGATTTATCCAAAATGAGATATGATGTTTATATTTGAGAGTTGATCATGCTTAACAAATGACAAATGCAGTGGTTTTTTTTCCAGCATCCACGGGTATGTCCATGATCCTTATCTTGTACGAACTGCCTCCACTGGAATGTACATGATTCTTATTACAAACTCTAATTGAAGATCAGAAGAGTAGATTAGATTCTTATTACAATATTTACTAAGTGGCTTATAAGAGAATGTGTGGAGATGTAGAGATGGGGTGGGAATTAGTTCTGCTGGTTCTTTGCAATAATTAGGCTTGTATCCTGGTTTTATGGAAATCGGTGAATTAATGGAATTTATCATCAGAGGCCTTTGTTAATTAGAGAGAAATTTGTATTTCTGTAAGATTGCATTACAACATCATAAATATTTCTGTTGTGCAGATTCTGCAATTTAAGGTCATGGCAACTCTGCAAATTTCTTGAGGATAGTAAAATATATATCTTCTCTTCTGTCAATGAAATTTTGTTGACATTGTATCATTGGGTTATGTTTTTATAAAATGTGATGACATGATGTTGTTCATTTTCACTTCTGGCCTATCTGATCGAACATTGCAGTTATAAAATGCATAATATTTTCATGATTGTGTTTGTTTAGTATGTATCCTATAATCAAATAACTCTAATGTTTTTTTAAAGAAAATAAAGAACCATTAAACTTTTATGTTACACTTTTAGAACCATTTAAATATTAATGTTGTGAATACTGCAGTATGTATGCGATATGTATATTAGATATGCGATACGTATATTAGATATATGTATGTAGAATTTAGGAGGGTATGTGAAGGGTTAATTTTATTTATTTACTAAAATAAATTAATAATCTATTTTAAGTTTTGAGGGTTTTTGTATTGCTAAATGGTACTATTAAAATATGAGAATAGCCATTTATATTACCTTCATGGTCATTAATCCCAACAAAGATATCTAAATAATTTCTTTTCCTCTATATAATTGATAGAATTTATTGTATTTATATTATTAGTTTTGCGTGATATAACTAATTATTAATATTAGTATTTTCTATTTAATTACTCCGTAATTGTTAATTTTTGGTAATTGATGGTGTTTAAATTTTTAATAATAAGAATAATTTATTATTCTGATTTTTTTCCAAAATTAATTATTATGTATTTCTATTAATTAGTATTTGCATGATATAATTAATATAAATTATTTGTATTTTCATATTTATTACTCACTTTTTAATGATTTTGTTAATTAATATGTGTTTTAATTAATTAATAATTGGGAATATTTTATTTCTAATTTATATGATTTTATTTATTCTAACCAATTCTTACAGTGTGGAAATTAAATAATAATTTATTGTATTCTATATAGCTGAATATAATTTATTGTGTTGAGGAGGCTCTCCAATTTAGTATGAAAGAGATGTTGTTGTAATATCTTAGCATTTTGACTCATTTAAATTTTGGATTTCAAATTTTGACAACTCTTCTACAATAAAATAAAATTATAATTATAGTTGATAATTATAAATTATGTTGACTCTGTCAAATTAAAAATAATTATAATTATATATTGCACAAAATTTGTAGAATATATAGCATCTTTTCTATCTCTTCCACTTTAACTATTAATAAGCTTCTTTTCTACGCTATGTCTAGCTCGAACCTCTATCCATTATGCCATATCAACATGCTCTAACATCTATCCATTGTGCCATATCAACATGTTGCCTTTACAATGCATCGATAGTCATGATGGTGACCAAGAAGGGATGAGATAGGCCCACAAGAAAAAAAATTAGATAATAAGGAATTCTCATATGAAACAAAGTGATAACTGGCTCACCTCAAGCTAGATTGATTGTGAGCCAGAATAGATGGCATTTTGGAAATTATATCAACATAGAAGTGTCAAATTCAATGTCTAGGAGAAGATATTCTTAGAATTTTCTCTCAACTAGATTCAATTCAATATGCTTAATGCAAGGGAAGACATTGAGACCATCCCATAACTTCTAATTACATTTCAACATACTCTGTAGCACTAACAATACTAAGCATGAACTGTATACCAAAAGAAAGCATCATAATTTTAGATGGTTGGTCTATTTTTTAGCTTTCTATTTTGGAATGACTACTCAATGTTGTAAAATTATAGGAAATTTTTATAAACAATATACCCATAGAATATTGTGAATGTATGTAAATGATAATTAGTAGAGACCAACTCACAAAATCAAGTTATTTTTTTAGCAAATAAAACATAATCATCTCTCAAATTGTAACATGTTGTGCCAAGAACATAGATTTTTCTAATTAAAATATTTAAGGATATTGTTGAAAAGAAAAAAAAAATTGAGTAGGGAACAATACATTTGAAGTATAAGAAGGAACCATAGCATTGAATTTTGTTTGATATGCACATTGTTGGGTTACCAATATGAGTGCATGTACATGGTTTATTTTCAAGTTGATGATGTTTTCATTGTTTAAATGAGGGGTTTTTTGTCGCAGTGGAATCTAGAAAGTAAGTGCTACAATCAAGAACCAACCAAAAGAAAGAAAACCTTGCAAATGAAGTCCTTCTAATCAAAGTTTTTGAGAGAAGGAGATACCTAATCATAGACCTCAAAAGAATAATAATCATGGAGATAAGGTTTGCATGCGTACAAACGGCATCTTCAATTGGGGGAATGTCAAATCATGGATATAACTATTATTTTACATCCTTTTAGAAATCTTTCTCGACTTTTAATATTTTACCTCCTTTCTCCAACGTTGTTTTACTCCATTTGAATACTTTATATGAGATTATGTTCATAATATTTTCCAATGCATTTATTTTAGTATTTTAAGTGAATTTATGATTAAATATTAGAAAAAAATGGTTTCAATGGTTCCTAGTAAGCATCATGGACCATGTAAGAGCCCCAAAGCATTTTTTATTTTTATCAGGTGAATATATTTCATTGTTGATATACCTTTCTAAAAAATAACATATTGTTTATTTACCCTTGGACAATAATTAGACACACCATGTGTTGTTTACAAAGTGTCTTCATTTCCTTGCATTGTTGAGTGATATATCAATGTTGTATAGTGCAATTGATGAAAAATATGATACAACTACAAATGAAATCAAACAAGTAATTCATATCACACTTTCCAACACTCTACTTAGCTCTGAGTGTTGTAAGGGGAATAATAATTAGATGCTTGGTGCATCATTCTAGCCATTTCAGCTTCATGTGGATAGTTCCCATCCCGTAGAGCATAGTATAAGGATGAGTTTGATAAATTAGTCCATTTAATTTACTTGTATAACACATGAGACATGAATATAACTCTAAACCATTACAAAGAGGATGTATGAATATAATATTTATATTGCAAATAAGATGGGAATTCTTCTCATCTTTGGTGGACCATATACAAGTTTGGCTTCTAGATTAATGGCTTCGTGATGAAAAATTAGACACTTAAGGTAAAATATAATCTATTTTAGTGTTCATAAGAGATGCATAGGGACTAGAACTAGCATAAAGGCCATATAAAGGCAATTTTTGACTTACAAGTTTGAGCTAAGAACAATTTTGATGTTTGGCTAAGAACAACAGCGTCAAGTAGGTCAAGTGATGTTGTAAGTATGAACATATGGAATTATATCCCACGAGGTAATATGTATTCTATCCCAAGACATCATTTTTATACATAAATAAGGACACATGCCTACCAACTCCTTCTATGAATTTTAAATGGTACACAAGCCCCAAACATATATAGAATTTTTGTGAAGATTGAACATTTTGAGTGCTAAAATATTCAAGAGTTAAATCCATTATAGATATTTTGACGAGTCAATGTTTCTAATCCAATAACAAAACATATCATTAGGACATCAGTGTCAAGGATAATAAAATTAGGAGAAAATAAATAAATGTGCCAGAGGTAAAGGTGGAGGAGGAGGGAAGGTCAAGTACAATATGAAAAACCTAAATTTTACAATGAAAGAAAACTAAACAAGAAGAAATAAAAACAAACAAAGAGGTCCAAAACAAGAAAGAGAAACTAATATATGAATGCATATTAATTGTAAAATATACAATATTATTTAACTAATAAAATATTAT